>WWPM01005656.1:0-12861 GCA_023279145.1 Glomeris maerens | reverse complement strand
TATTAAAGTCGTTAATGAATTATAATGTTGCACTAATTATTTTATTGTAAAATTATCATTACGTAATTGTGGATGATTCTACATTAGGGCGTTTCAAGGCCTCCGCTTATAAGCGGAGAAACGTCTTAACAGCCGTTTCGGCTGTTAAGCCGAATGTTCCGCGCATGCGCAGAAACGACGTCAGCTGCTTATCAGCTGGCGAGAAAGAAGCCAGTCGAGAGAGGCTTATTCTCGAAATAAGCGCTTATTTTGCGTTCTCATCGTCAAAACAAAATGGCGGACACTTCTCCGCTTCGAGCGATTTTCATCGCTTCAGAAGCAAAATGAAGACGAAAACCTCCCGAATAAACAAAATTAAACATACAGATGGACTGGCAGTTTGAAGGTAAGTGATATTCGGACTAACAGCGATAAATATTGGGTGAATTAAGTCCGATGTTTCAAATTTAATTTCCGTTAGGCCTAGTTCGTTAATTTGCAGTAGCCTACATGGTTTCAGGTAATTGCGTGTAAGCAACGCTCTCACGACATTACGCTTATAATTCGGCTCAAGTTTCCATCGCTTTAAGCCAAGTACGCTTATAAATTTTTACCTTGAAACGCCCTATTTTCAGTTTTCGACAGAAAGCAAGTAATATCATTGGTAATATGTACATTTAAACCTACCTTTTGCTTGGTAAAAAAATGAGGTCTAATTCGCATAGTAACAAACTCTTTAGCTGATCCGGAAAATTTATTTTACTAAATAAATTGCTTCGCACTTCAGTAAGATTTTTGCATGCCGATGAATGTGTACATGTTCACAATTAACCCCTTACAAAAATTTACCACGGTTTAAATAACTGCAGTTTGTCAAATTCCCCCATTTTATGGTACAAACTGCAGTTATTTCGTCTAAAACTTACATTTTTTGAATAAAAACTGCAGTTTTGACGTAGGGAACTGAGGTATATTTTTGTAAGAACCGAGTAAACAACTGCCATTTTGAACGAGGCTCCCATGATGCATTGCGAGACTGGAAGTAAATTCTCCCATAGACATTTTTAACATGGAGTGACTAGTCCATATCTATACAGAGTCCGTGGTTATACAGAGGAAAATGCGCTGAATCGAACGGCGCAAACCCCGTTCCGATCGGAGCAGTGGAACACCTTCTGCCCAGATGCCCAAGTGTCAACAGTTTTCAAGAAAGCGCATGTTAACGTATGGGACACTTGTGAAAGATTTTTGGAAATTGCGGCGTTGCGTTTTCAACGGTTTCGAACGCCGACTTAAACTGTGGATACCATCAGTGAAACTACTGGCTAACTTTTTTTAGAATTCTTCAGGATGATGGCGCAAAGTGACAATAAAATGGCAGTGCAGCAAGGTTTTTACATTTATACATTTATACATTAGTATTTTATATATTGTATATTTAGTTCAACTATTTTTATTTGTCTATTCTATAAATATATGTACAGTCCTCCCTCGATAATCCGGCGTTTTTTTTGGCCTTCCTCCTGAATATTTTTTTAGTTCTAGTAAACTTGTCGGGAGGTAAATGAAGATTTAAATCTTAAGAATTTCTGTACACTCATGCTGATAGAATTTATTCCATTCACTTTGCTTCTATTAATTATGCTGAAATTTTAAATAGTGGTTTCTGCAGAATTTCTGCAATGACTGAAAATAATCTGTAGAAAATCTAAAAATATTTGTACAAAATCTGATATTCTGAAAAATATCTGTAAACTATTAATATAGTTTCTGCTGATAATCTACAAAATTATAGGAATTTCTGTTGATTCTTCATAAATCAATGTTTTTCAGTAGAAAATCAGCATATGCTTTCTGGGGTATTGTTACAAATCCATTAAATTTGTTTTTATGTGTACTGTTTTAGCACCTTCAATATAAATGTATAATATACATGCCCTATATTCCATGTGTACAATAAAATGTAGATTCTACTGTTAAAATTCGTCATTATTAGTCAATTTTCAGTAATCTGGCGTTTTCGTTAATCCGGCTGTGATCTGGCCCCATATCTGCCGGATTAACGAGGGAGGACTGTATATAGTGATAATATCAAATGTAATAACTACCAGTATTGTTATCAATGAATAATTAATTATAGTATACTGAAATACGTTTCTTTATAGTCATATTTGTTTATTGTCTTGTATTTGCAGATCTAAAACGAAAAGGCATATCTCAGGAAGAATTTTTCAACATAACTAAGACAGAAACAAATTTCGATAATTCAACTCAAGAAAATAAAAGGTCCCATTAAAAAGAAATCCGACATTAAAGTTCTTTGTAGTTTGTAAGGAGTTTATATGAATACAAAGTGGTGCCAAAGTTAACAAATTTTACAATGCTCAATGTGAATACTTTTGCCACTGTTAACATCAATGTTTTTAATTAGAGTTGTTAAGTATTAGCAAGAGTGGTATTAGGTAACTTTGGCACCATACTGTATTCAACAATATGGTAAGTTTTAATGTTCAACTTTTTCTGTTATTAAAATATTGTGAACATGCATATTGGTTTACATTTACTTTTTGGCTAAATATTCCGAGAACCATGGTTGGGGGCTGTAATCCGTAATCGGGAAAGTGCGCTATTGGATCCTACAGTTGACATCCTATAGGACTCAATGGAAATTTCACTATTGGGTCACAGGTAAATAGATTCTTAATTCACTTTGTAATTTAATTGACTAAAAAATAAAGCAATATTTTTATTAGAACGAGTGCCACTAAGAAGGAAGCTTATTTGCAAGCGTTGTTTGACGACGGTGATGATAATGCCGATTCTTATGGGGTGTCTAATAGCGACGACGAAGACTAGGTGCATGAGAGTTTATCCAATTTTTCCTGCCACATTTGCTACAAATTATGTAATTATAAAAAGGAGATGAAAAACGCGCAAAAGCTGTGCCGAGTGCCAACTACCTGTTGGCGATGAACACTCAGTAAATATTGTGAATTGTAATGATTATATAAATAAATTATAATATTTAATGAAAATAATTAGTGTTTTTCTATATATAAAATCGTTATTTACCTGCAGGCGTCATAAAAATATTTTTTTTATGTTCAAAGTATAAATACATGCAATGGGTACCCGGGTACCCGGGTGCCCCGGGTGCGAAACAAGCGATAGCTTGAGTTTGGTTCAATCTGTGCAATCAAAAAAAATCCAAAAATTAAATCTAAATGATAATTTGCTTGCTTTTGACCTAAATAACGACGATCCAGAAGCTCAAAAGAAAATTTTTATTTTTTTCTCGAGTATGAACATAGGGGTTAAACCAATGATAACGATCGGGAATCTATCCAGGGCCGCGTTTCGGTGGTGAAAGAACCATGACAGTTCGAAAAAAGGAGAACCGTCACATTATTCCACCAGCGTATGTTATGTAGATATTTATGAATGAAACCGTATGCGATGAATTAGTTAAGTTTCTTTAATGACCAGGATTGCATTATATGACAGTAAACCACACAACAAATACTCAACGTAATCAGAAAGCTTCATCGCACTCATATTTCTGTAGAATTGTTACTCTTAATGGTCCATTTGTTTAAAATATTTCTAAGAGGAATTTGTATATTTTTTCCAATAGCCGGCAATTTCTGAAAAAAGACATGTTAATAATAAAAACCTAAATAAACTTTGATATATTATTCTTCCTATTAAACCTGTTGTCGCACGATAGTGAGGAGAGTATCAGGCAGGAGAGCTGTGACTGTGAACAGTAAACTTGCCATCCATATTGCAGTCGACGACAACATTTCAACATACACCCAGTAGAAGTTTGTGGTTCCGGTGGCATTTATCCTTTAATCGCAAAGAAACATATCAATAAAATTATTCTTGAAATTTATTCTATTGACGTCATAAGCTGCATTCAAAATTCAATTGAAGTCCTGTATAAAAAAATACTTGTAAATAAAACCGATTAAAAGTTTGCTCTTTGCGAAGTCTCTCAAAAGCACATTAGTATATTTGCAGAAAATAAGCCTACTAATAACCATTCAACAGTTACTTCATGTGAAATTTTGGATGTTTGTAACAACTAAACGTCCGGTTTATTATTCATGTAGTTCAGTCTGTTGGCTGGCCATGACAAATGTACAGCACTCAATGTTACTGTGTTTGTTGTGCGCCAATTATTATCTTATCTATGGGAAAAGTTGGGATATAATTAGCAATATTGTTCTAATTATCTATTTGTTTGAAGTTGATTTTGTTGCTTCTATCCATGCAGTGCAACATCTTTCAAAATGACGACTTAAAAGAAATTATCTCCAGTTCAGGAAGTGGAACATATTCATTGCTTATATACTTTAGGACATTGGAATCGCAAATTGCTGCACTGTTTAAATAATATAATTGGCACGAGTTGCAAATATTCATCTGGAGGCGAGACTCATTTTCTGTACTTTATGTTGCCTGGAAAATTTGCCATTGACCGCAATTCGTTATATAAATTGACTTTTTCCTTCAGGGGGCGTAAAAATGTTTCGTTATACAGTAGCACCTCGATATAGCGTCTCCCGCATACAACGTTTTTCCGCTTATAACATACAAATCCAATTTAACCGATTTTCAGCATGCCTTTTTAGTGTTAGAAAATCCCGCATATAACGAACCCACTTATAATGAAATCCCGTTTATAAAGCAGATATTTCGCTGCAACCCATCCTGATATAACGTTTTTGAAGCATAAATTTGTAGCAGAAGGGGTATACTTCCTCACTAACAGCAGCGGCGGGGCAGTCTCCACTACCCAGGTAGGGGTGACTGCAGCAAAATCGCGATTAGACATACACTGGATCACTGTCTGTAAGCAGTGGGTTGCGCAGTAGCTCCGCCCTCTCCTGATTTCTCCAATCACACAGGTCGCGACCGTCTTATGCCGACTCGCAAAGTTCAAACTGTATACTATGTACATTAGTATGCTCTAAAATTTAAAAATAAAAAGTTCTCATAATGAAAAGCTTGTGCGTGACGTTTCCACTTCATTTATTGCAAAAAAACAAAAAAGTCCGCATTTAACAAATCCCGCTTATAAAGTTGAAAAATATTGCATTTGACCGCAACGCTATATCGCTATATCTGATTTCCCTATACGCAAAAATGCAAGCATGTATGTCTATGAGAGCTTGGCGGAACCATAGAAAAATTTCGTTATAAGCGGGAATTCGTTACATCTGAGATCGTTATATCAGGGTTTTAATGTATACAATGCTGGCAATTTTAGCATCTATTTTCCATCTATGTGGGCGCATTTTGCCCTCTGGAAGACGCAAAATCGGGCACAACTGGCCTGAGAGGCCAGCCACATGTTTTTACTTCCTTCTACACCCCTATTCCATTTTAATTCAAAACAACATTAGTGCAACCTTTGATAGGGTCTTAGGAATGGAAAAATACTAAATTGAATGACAAAGAACGAGTTTAATTAACGGAATAAAATTTACACTAAAACAAGTGAAATTACAAAAGTGTTCACAAAATTGGACAATAAATGATTAAAGAATTAAAAAACTGGAAAAAGTGGCATAGATCTCTTCTGATGAGGGGCCATCACTTATTTATCACAAAAAGATTTTTTTTGAGCCAATTGAAAAAATCCCATACAAATAGTATGGGGAAAGAGGAATAAAACGCCATAACTCAATTGGGCGCACTTGGCCTGCCGAGCCAGGGAGGGGTTCAGGCGTGGTCAGTGAAGGTTTAAAATAACAGAAAAAGGTTAAAAAAACACATTTTACAAATGAACTAAAAATTACAAAATAATTTACAACACATATAAAAGGAAATGTGGGGCGCATCACCAGTATATTTGTAAAACGTGTTTTCTAAAACTTTTGTATGTTATTATTTCATCCTTTTTAGGTTCAAGTTGTTTAAAAAGCAGTAGAACCGTCCGTTACGGACGGGTCCACTGCTTTCCAGGAAGGGGAGATGTGAAACTTTGGAAGGTTGGTGTGCTATCTTGAATGCATAAATTCGTAATTTATTGTAAATGCTTTTGAGAACGCTCAACAAACTATACGGATGACGGTTTTCCCCTTGGAAAGTAAGCTTTCCTGAAAGTTTGAGAACGACAGGTGGTTCTTCCAGAAGTGGGTGAAACAGACAGACAGACAAACAGCACAGCAAGCTACAAGGGTAGAACGAAAAGTAATGCCTGTTTGCCTGTAACTTTTTTTAATTTTTGACCGATTTTAAAAATTCTTTCACGGAATGAAAGATCCACATGTCTAGCACACGGGACCATATTCACTTTTCGACATTGTCCCCTTTTGTGTCCCACGCACACGCGCCAAAGATGAACAAGATTTTTATCACGTCGGCGAAGAATTCTACTGACTGCAGGTGTGCCTGGGTTTCATAACTCGTGTGTGGCCTGGCTTTGCTGTGTTGCAGGATTGCCTGAAGCCCTGGGTGAATGTGAATCACACAGGCCTGCAGTTCCCCAATCTCAAGGAACACCTTAAGGGGCAGAGATTCACTGAGGATGATGAGGTCAAGGCAGAAGTTTGCAAGTGGTGCCGCGATCAGTTGGTAATCTTCTTTGTCAACGTGATAAAAAACTTGTTCATCTTTGGCACGTGTGCGTGGGGTAAAAAAGGGGACTTTATGGAAAAGTGAATATTGTCCCGTATGCTAGAACTAGAACCGCCGGGTTTTTTCCTAACTAGAACAACCACAAGTGGTCAATTTGACCACCATAGGAAATGAGCAATCTGCTAATGTTTTAACCTTTATGTTCATACCCGGGTGCCCACTGCGGTGCATTTGAGTATGTAACTTGAGAAAAAGTAAAAATTTTCCTTTGAGCTTCTGGATCGTCGTTATTTAGGTCAAAAGCAAGCAAATTATCAATTAGATTTAATTTTTGGATTTTTTTTTATGGCACAGATTCAACCAAACTCAAGCTATCGCTTGTTTCGCAACCGGGGCACCCGGGTACCCACTGCATGTATTTATACTTTGTACATAAAAAGAAATTATTTTTATGATGCCTGCAGGTAAATAACTATTTTATATAAAGAAAAACACCAATTATTTTAATAAAATATAATTTATTTATATAATCATTACAATTCACAATATTTACGGAGTGTTCATCGCAAACAGGTAGTTGGCACTCGGCTGTGACTCGGCACAGCTTTTGCGCGCTTTTCATCTCCTTTTTATAATTACATAATTTGGAACAAATGTGGCAAGAAAAATTGGATCAACTCTCTGGCACCTAGTCTTCGTCGTCGCTATTAGACACCCCAAAAGAATCGGCATCATGAGCACCGTCGTCAAACAACGCTTTCAAATAAGCTTCCTTCTTAGCGGCACTCGTTCTAAAAAAATATTGCTTTATTTTTTATTCAATTAAATTATAAAGTTAATCAAGAATCTATTTACCTGCGAAACTCATTTTTTGATATGTCCCCTATAATTTTATTGTATATATATACACATATATACACAAAATCTCCATGAATTTAATTTATTTTTACATAACAATTTTGTGTATACAGGGTGAGGCAAAAGTCTGGTTCTCCGTGGAATATTTCGGAAACGGTAACAGTTATCGCTTTGAATGTTTTGCCGTTGTATAGTAAGTAGTGGAGGGGCCATCCGAAAATCATATCGCACGTGACCTCTGACGTCGTCTTCAAGGTCAATCAGAAATTATCTTTCAAACCGTTTGAGTTAGCCCCCTAGTCCCAATTAGGAAGTTGTAGAGCATGGTCGAATTAGTCTAATTCAGCAAAGATTTTGTCGTATTGGGCGACGGGTGAATTTACATCGATTTTATACTAAATTTGGGAAGCCCAGTTGCACCCTGGCAGCAGCTTCTCCGCCTCACACCCAGTTGCCTTATTTTGATGTACTGGTTGGGATGAAATATGCAGCTGATTCCTGGAGCCATTTATCCTTGTCTTGCACAACACCAGACGAATTGTTACCACATGTTTCACAAATGCAGTGGTACATGATTACACACAATACCTGCAATGAATTTGCATACAACATAGTTGCATCAAGTGGATATAAAAGGGGAACTAGTACTTCAGGCTCAGGCAATCAGACCAAAATGAGTGAATATTCACAGCAAGCCATGGTCAACATGGTCTTGTGTTTCGGTGCAGGCAATGAAAACTTTTCTGTTGCCAGGAGGCTGTACATGGACAAATTCCCGAATGAACGTCACCCATGTCTACAGGTGTTTCGAAAAATTATGAAAAGATTTCTGGAGACTGGGAATGTCATGCAGCGTCCTCGGCAGGGCAGACCTCAGACGGCCACAAACACATGTTCCGCAACAGCCGTCCTAGCAGCTGTAGGTTCCAACCCTCAGATAAGCAGTAGGGCCATAGCTAGTAGCTGTGGTATTTCACAACGATCGGTTCTGAGGGTACTCCATTCGCACAGATTCCATCCGTATCATGTGCATTGCCACCAGGGGTTGCATAGTGGTGACTTCAATTTGCGCCAGAACTTCTGCAACTGGCTTCTTGGGAGAATAGATGACGAGCCGCAATTCCTCTCAAATGTGTTGTGGTCAGATGAGGCGCAGTTCTCAAGAGACGGTGTAGTAAACACGCACAACCTACATTACTGGGCAGACAAAAACCCCCTGTGGTTGCGAGCTACCCGACACCAAGTTAATTGGCGCATTAATGTGTGGTGTGGAATTCATAACGGAAGAATTATAGGACCATTGTTTTATGATGGAACATTAACCGGTGCCAGATACACAGAAATGATCCTTAATGGAATTGTGACAGATTATTTAGATGATTTACCACTAGCCTCACTACCAAACGTTTGGTACCAGCATGACGGAGCACCACCGCACTACGCAATGCATTCTAGACAGTGTTTGGATGGAATGTTCCCCAACCAATGGATGGGTCGAGGGGGCCCCATTGCATGGCCACCACGGTCACCCGACCTCACACCACTGGACTTTTTCCTCTGGGGGCATGTCAAAGAACAAGTATATGCAACATCCCCCGCAACAATCAATGAATTGCAGGAGAGGATAAGAGTCGCATGTACACGCGTTTCGCAACAGACTTTGGCAGCAGTTCAACACTCCATTGAACACCGTGCCCAATTATGTGTTGCTGCAGAGGGCAGACACATTGAGCACCTGTTAGATTAACGGCGCTTTTTGTGGAATTCATAGGTTTTGTCTGTGATGCAAAATGTTCAGCATTTTCTGTTCATGTTTTCATGTGAGTAAAACATATCTCACTTCTGCCCTGATTCCCATGAAATGCCACATTGCAGTATTCTGAAAATTTTGGTGCAATGTTTGAGATACCGCATGTACAAGTTCGTGCAATTATTGTTTTCTAGATCCACATAAACATCTTTGGCCAGTTGTCACATATTTCTTGCCTCCCACGGACTGAAACAACCATCAAGGTCTCATGTTGTTATCATACTTTCTCCATGATTATCTATGATATTGTAATGCAGGAGTAATTGGCACATTTCCCTACAAGTGTTACAAAGCATAGTCTGCTAGCTTGTCACTTTGGCCTTTGCAGTCAGCCAGTACATAAAAATAAGACAACTGGGTGTGAGGCAGAGAAGCTGCTGCCAGGGTGCAACTGGGCTTCCCAAATTTAGTATAAAATCGCTGTAAATTCACCCGTCGCCCAATACGACAAAATCTTTGCTGAATTAGACTAATTCGACCATGCTCTACAACTTCCTAATTGGGACTAGGGGGCTAACTCAAACGGTTTGAAAGATAATTTCTGATTGACCTTGAAGACGACGTCAGAGGTCACGTGCGATATGATTTTCGGATGGCCCCTCCACTACTTACTATACAACGGCAAAACATTCAAAGCGATAACTGTTACCGTTTCCGAAATATTCCACGGAGAACCAGACTTTTGCCTCACCCTGTATATAAAAATAAATCTATAAATATTTAAACAATAAAATTTCGGGGGACATATCAAGAAATGTGTTTCACAGGTTTATAAATTCTTAATTCACTTTATAACTTCATTGAATAAAAAATAAAGCAATATTTTTATTAGAATGAGTGCCACTAAGTAGGAAGCTTATTTGAAAGTGTTGTTTGACGACGCCGACGATGATGATGATGCAGATTCTTTTAGGGTATCTGATAGCGACGACGAAGACTGGGTGAAAAGTGCGTTTCTCCAATTTTTCCTGTCACATTTGTTGCAAATTAACTATAAAAAGGAGATGAAATACGCGCGAAAGCTGTACCGAGTGCCAAGTCACTCTGTAAATATTGTGAATTGTGCTGATTATATAAATAAATTACAATATTTTATGAACATAAATGGTGTTTTCTATACATATAATAATTATTTACCTGCATGCGACATAAAAATATTTTTTTATATTCCAAGTATAAATAAACGCAATGGGTACCCGGGTGCCCCGGGTGCGAAACGACGTTGGTAAAGCCGGGTATGAACATAAGGGTTAAACGAACCTATTTGTATTAAAATGCAATGCAATAAACCCAAAATGAATTTTAATGCATAGAATACCAGTTGCTGCATTTAACGTTAAAATATTAATTGAGAAACATGGTAGAACCGTGATGAAGTCAACCAAATTTGAGTTTACATGCAGTTTGGCACAATTAGGTAATCAAGTTGGAAAGTGAAATTTGCAGGGTGTACCAAAAATTTTCCAACAAGAGCTCTCCCACAGTATCAGTAAGCACACCCAAAACAGTAAGATTTCTTGACAACAAGTTCAGCACAAGTGCCACACAGTGGTTTCTGGCATGAAGCACATATATCTGTTGTCTTGTTTTTGTTACAGCTTTTGAAAGCACACATTTGTCGACGCTTTGGTTTCTGGCTTTGTAATTCTGCTGGTGGCAAGGCCCTTCTAGATCTTTGGTCAACATGTGGTGCTCAAAGTTCCTCCACAAGATGCAGAATAAAGCCCCATCGTGATATTTTGCGTCCTGTGCACAATTTATATAGGATCCATGCATTGATGGCGGCCATGTCCAATATGTTGTAAAAAACATGAACTAACCATCGTCGACTTGCTGCTCGCAATGTATATTTGCAGCACATTTGGTCATCAACATCGACACCGCATTTTGTAACAATAGTAAACCATAGTCATAGTGTGTTAGAATGGTGGTCATTGTGACCACTTGCGGCGGTTCTAGGTATATGTCATTACTGTGGCTAACCAAAAACACTAAAAAATTGAAGCACTAGCTCTTGCTGATGCTATCCAACAAATATTACATGTCTGAAAATTTGATCAAAAAATATTAGCAGGAAAAATACTTATACAAGTTTAAAGTGCGTTTGAGGTTCTTTTGACCGCCATGACTGTTCTAGTGCCAGACATATGGATCTTTCATTCCGTGATTTTTTTTAAATCGGTCAAAAACTAAAAACATAACAGGCAAACAGGCATTATTTTTCGTTCTGCCCTAGTAAGTAAAACGTGTTAAAAATTCTCAGGTGGGGGTTCTTAATAAGCACCGCCCAGCGTCAGGAAAATATTAAAAATGGCAACTACTTAACTGACAAGGAAATGACCACATTGAAGGCAAACGAAATGATGATTCTTATGTAACATCTTATTCAATTTGTTATGCTGAACAAGATAAACATTATCTTAACCCGAAAAATGCAACACAATTAGTAGGAAAAAATAACGAAAACCGGAAATAGGTATTTTGATCTCACTGGTTTGATTGCAGCATCTGCACGCACACATGATCGATGGTCTATCATAGTATGTCGATGTTTTTCATGTTACTAGAGTATTTACGTTTTATATGCAAATATTTTCAAAGATTGCAGGCACTTTATTCATTTTTTGTCATGACAAGGATAATATCACAAAGAAGATAAAAGAAATGTAAGATGATAGTATAATAAATTGCAGAGATGATTCCCTTTCTCACAGAGGAAAACACTACACATATTTCTTTTTATTGCCTTATTGACAACTAGTCATCATCAGGTCAATCATTTAGTGCCAACTACTAGTAGATACAAAGAAATTTAATTAAAAACTTAAAAAGGAAAGATCAACTAGGGAAAAATACCTCAACGTTAGAAATAGCAATCATCGCATCAGATCCGAAGTTTACAATAAAAACCGTCAAAAGACCTCGTCATAACGAAAGAAAACAGGAGTCAAGATCTAATTCCAACAAAGAGAAAAACAGGCAAACGAGAATAAGCGAAAACCACACAAATTCAGAGAAGCAAACATTAAAATACAAGGTGAGACTGGAAAGTTCGGTGAATGGTCTGATTGTACGAATTTCAAAGAACCTAGAAACATTTCGATACGTGCGAATTGAATGTTGATATCTAAGCTAAGAAATGTGTGATGTGCACAGGCATTGTGTGACGTTTCCTTATGACGTCGCAGTTACTAAAGTGCTGCATGAAAACTAGTTGTTCCAGGTGCAAAATGGAGGAGCGAGTCAACATGAAATTCTGCTTCAAACAGGGGAAATCGGCAACCGAAACCCACGATATGTTACAGAAGGTGTACGGGGAAGAAGCTGTGACTCGAAAATGCGTGTATGACTGGTTTAAGCGTTTCCGGGAAGGACTCGAATCTCTTGAAGACGATCCTCGTTCTGGGAGGCCGACCACCAGCACCACACCCGAAAACATCGAAAAAGTTCGTGAGCTACTCCAAAACGTCGGGTCTGTCCGCAGTTCGCTGAACCGGGATCTTGGTCTCTTCTTCACGATAACGCAAGGCCTCACGTCGCTGCTAAGGTCAAGCAATTCCTGGCACAGAAACAGATTCCCGAACTTTACCACCCTCCGTATTCCCCTGACCTGTCACCTCCGGACT
>WWPM01005650.1:0-11013 GCA_023279145.1 Glomeris maerens | reverse complement strand
TAGAATGAAATGCAATTATGTAGAAATAAAAATAGAGAGATGTTCTAGCTCTAAATTGATGGAAACATTTTTGAAAATGAGTTTTTCTTTGCATTTAAAAAATGAGGCCTTAATTTACAGAATAGACTCATACAATGGCACATTCAAACGATTTTAGAATTATATTTTTTCTATTATGAAGATTATACTTTCATAAAATATAATGAATTTTCTTAAAAATGCACTTTTTAGCATCTCTTCTTGTACACAGTTCTGCATTTTTTTTAAATGAGAATTTGAAGTTTTGCTCTTCTTTCGGACCAAATACCAGCACAACTGCTCATTCTACAAGAAAAGTCACACTGAGTACACTTGTAGTACGTTTCATTGGCTTTCATTTCAGCACAAGAACGAGTCTGTAGACCCAATAGGCCTCTTGCAATCGTAAAACAAGTGAAAATTGTACATATGTACAGAAATCCCATCATTAAAAAAATTGTGACGTGATAGAAAGATTTCGACTTCAAATTCGATTTCCCACAAATCTTACATCATTCAGTTTCCATAAAATACAATTCAATCGAATGTGTTTTATAGAGAAGACGGATTTTCCAGCATTCATAAATGCGTTGATCTCCAAAAACATGTATGCATTTTTGTCGTGCACGAGTATATAGGAATTATAAGAATTCTTGGATTAAATCTGTTCCATGATTAGAACAAGAGAGCTTCAATTCCACATAATGCAATACGCACATACTATTATGAATACTTTTATTCATTCATACATAGTGCAATTGCAGGAATTTTCTTCAATGGTATAGCTAATTGCAATTCTTTTTACATTGATGCTGCAGTTGGCAATGGGAGGCCATTGTTTGGCACGTTTCCATTATTAATGACTGTTGCCTAGCAACGCTTCAGTTGGCGCCCGCGCACACACTCACACACGCACACGTACATACTGAAAAACCTGCCTCTCATCTTTACCGTTATAAACGTGCTGGATTTCAGGAAACGAAAATAGAGCTAGAGATGCTCATGCGCCATGATACCACCACATACATAGTGCGGCGTCGACTGGGACCAATTATCCCCTAATGATAATTAATTACACGCTTGAGCCGCGACCATAGCGAGATTAATGTCAGTGGGCGTGGCTCGGCCCGGAAGTCATCTTGCGCCCACAACCCTCATAGGACCCTCGTAATAAGAGCCCTAAGATCACTCAGCACACGCCCAAACTACCCCTTTTTTTCTTTAACCCCGTTTCTTCTCAAAAACTACTTAAAAACAAGGACAGAACCGGTAAAAACCCAAGGCCGGATAGGTAATAGCGACGCCACCTGGTGGTATAAGCTGGCAAAACTTCTAAGGCCAAACCTTCCTCTTTTAACAATTTTTTTACGAATTGTACTTTCATCACACAAAAAAACATGTAAACTTTTTCTCAAACTTTCATACCTATAGGCCTAAGACACTATATCAAATGTGGATTTGTATTATTTCATTCATAAAGAGCCTACTTTCAAAATTCTAAATAATTCCCCATGTACAGGTCATAATTTCGGTTTTATATCTTACATTTGTATTTATTTCGCAATTCATAGTGGCATTTATAAGATTCCAGTATAGAAATATTGCCAATGAAAAATTTAAATGTTATACTCATTTTTGAAAACTTTAAATCAATTTACATCTATTGCTTTTCAGATGAATGCTTTCTTGCTTCCATGCATTAAAAAAGTAAGTTTCTATTCGTCAGAATTTTGCCGAATTCATCACATGGAACCGGCAACAAAAGTAATTTCGTTTTTAAGAAGAGCTGCACAATTCTCGAGACTTCCATTGAACGAAGAAATATTGAAACAGCTGTAAAAACTCGATATAAGTGTATTTCTGATTCTATAGGATAAACCAGGCTGGCTGGAGACAAGAAGGGTGGGGGAGAGAAGAAGACTGGGTTTGCGAGATGCAGTTGCCAGTAGATGGCGCTGGCAAGCGATTTCCATTTTTCTCCCCCAAAAGAGGACATTGCGCTGCTGTCCGGTCATGAGGCTATAAAAGGAGGGGTTGGGGTGGGTTAAAAAGAGGGACGTCGCGTGGGATAATATTACCCAACCCTTACGTCCTCGCTCTTTGTGCCCTTTCCCTTTTTCCCTTTGACGACCCAAAGGGCTAACCCTGGGGCCCTGGGCTCCGGGCCCCTTTGCTGCAGCGCTCACAAAAGTGACCCGGCCGAAGGGTCAGGGGTCACCGGGCTCTGGGCCATGGGAGAGGTCAGTCAGTCGGCACAACGGCCCTTATATGCACGTATATAAGAGAACAACACAAAAACGAAAACGGGGAAAAGGAAAAAAAAGGGGAGGAAAAACTGTGAAAACCTTACTGGCCCTGGGTCCTAGTTCTGGTCCTGGCCCTGGTCCAACCCCTCTTCACCTGGTCCTAACTTCCGTTCACAGAAAAAGCTCCCAAAGAAATGGAGAAAAACTCTTATATGTATGTACTTAATAAGCACCTATTATGTCGCTGCTGGTTCTTTGGGTCCAGCTATTCAATTTACAGGCTGCGAATTATTACCGGCAACCTTCACTTTTACAACCAACAATAACGTTCATTTTTTTTGTCTATTATTTCGCTTACAAATTGAGATCCTAATTCATTATTGTATTTTTCAACTGGCCATAATGTTCTTTATAAAAATGTCACTTGCATACGAGTTACCATTTCATAAAACTATACATTTGTTTTTTTTTTAACTTTTTGCTTATAAAATAATTCATGGTTAAAAAAGCAAAACAATACAGCTCCCCACATCTTTATTAGGAACTCGCAACGAATGATCAATGGACAGATGTGGGGAGCATGAATTATGGATGTCACATTTTATACAGGGAATATTCCCTGTCAGTTTGTCCCTGTAGTTTAGTGTTAGATATAATTTTGTAGTGAAGTGTTCAAGTGAGAAACATGACTATTTTAAGGTTGTTTTCGTGTCCGTTTTATGGTTGGTCATGTTCATGGTCGTTCGTTTATGGTTGTTTTCGATGTTGGGAGGTATTTTGGGCCCTCATGGTCGTCTTAGTAGGTATAAAGGCAAGGGCCACTAACTCGCGGTTCTCTTATGTTTTGAAAAGTCAGAGCAGCAAGTTGAATGGTGCTGCGGAGTGTAAGAGCAAACTTGAATAAATACTCAGAAAGGCGACAGTTGTGTATTCCTCTCGGAGCCTTTCCGCATAGAAAAAAATACATATAACAACTTGGTGGAGGTGCTTCCTTCGACGCCCGTGTGCTCTGCTGTCATTGATATCGTCTCTACTACACCCTTTTAACCGGCGAAGTCATCATGCCTATCACTCGAGGAGATGCCGAGCGGGAATCGACTGTGACCACGACGCCGCCTATACCGGCCTCTGCGGACCTCGAGGCCGTGCCACCCAGTGCGACTGTGGGCCTGGGTGAAGGACGCGGGGATACGGAGCGGGCCCGGGCAGCGCGCGAACTGCCAAAAACCCCGAGGGCGGTGTGCCTTCCTTTTACTGGGCGGAGATCTGAAGATGTAGCAACCTGGTTAGATCAATATGAACTTCTCACAGGGCGGCTGAACTGGACCGACGATAACCGATGTGCTTATTTGGACTTCCATTGCGATGGCTCCGCATTGGAGTGGCTGACCTTCATGCGGGAAACGTCGCAGCTGCCAGGTGGGTGGCCCGCCCTGCGCCGCATGTTCCATGGTAAATTCGTCCATGCTAAAACAGAGGAGGACAACTTGCACGGCCTTTATGATCGCAGCCAAGGACCAGATGAGGAAATCGACAAGTATGTTTACTCGATTTTGCGATTGTGCCATCGGGCTGACCCCAATATGGCCGAGGGGCAAAAACTGTACTTCGTCCGACGGGGCTTACGACCGGAGATCCTGAATGTCATCGGGCATGAAGAGCCACCTACGGTAGAGGCCCTGCGTCGCCTGTGTCTGACAACGCAGAATTGGCTGGACCGGGAATCTCTGTCAATGCGGTCGGAAGCAAACCTGTCCGTCGCCCCTCCACCTACAGCGGCCGCAGCGTCCTCCGCTACGACGGCCGCAGCGTCTGCCACCACAACGGCCACAGACCCCACAGCAGCTGTGTTTGCCCAATTTGGGCAACTACTGACACAGATCCAAACTCAGTTGGCAGCAATGAACTCTGGCCCACCACGGGGCCGAGGTGGCCGGGGCCCAGTAACCTGCTTTCAGTGCGGCCAGCAGGGTCACATCCGCCGAAACTGCCCACACGCAACGCCGATGACACCCACCCAACAGGGTGCCAACATGGTGTCTACCACGGGTGCATATGAGGTCAGCTGGCCACCGCCTGCAGCAGCCCCCATGCCCACAATCCCAGGAACGATACCGCCAACCAGCGTGGCAATCCCAACCATCTTGGCGACCATTAACGGAGTGTCTACAATCGCAGCCATCGACACCGGGGCCAGCGTGTCCTTCATTTCCGGATCCTGCGCCGCTCGGGTAGGAGCTCACTGCATACCTTATTATGGTCCACATTTCGACACAGCTAAGGGCTCGGTGATACAGCCGACCCAGGAGGCACGCGTCACCATCGTCGTCGCCGGGGTGCCCACACCAGACTTCCGAGTGGTGATTTCTCCTGGACTTCGAACGGACGTCCTGCTAGGCATGACATGGGTACGCCAGTGCAGGGCAGACGTGCTCGATACGGAGAGATGCCTGCGCATCTCATGCGTTCAGCCCCCAGTTACAGTGCCTTTTCGTGGGAGCTAGGGCATGGATGTCTGTGCCACCGACCAGAACTTTTCCTACCACAGTGGGCAGGGCTGAGGCACACACTGTGTACTTGGCTGCAGACAATGACGTCACTATTCCACCACATTCCACCCGGTGGGTCGGTTTCTCTGCCTCCGGACCATTACCTGACATCGCCATTTTTCAACCATTTCCCCAGGGACAACGTAAAAATACAGCGTTACTACCACGGACACTACTAAATCGAGATGGGCCAGCAGGGACATTTGTCGTAAACAGCACGTCGGAGCCGCACACTATCCCCGCAGGGATGCGTTTAGGGGTGGCAGAGTTCCTGTACCAAGGGGATGAATTAATACCCATCAACACCTTCAGCCAACCGCTACAAACCAAGCACTGTTATGCTGCGGCCACTACCCCGATGGTTAGGCTAGAAACTGGAGCACCAAATGGAATGACGGACATCACAACAGCTGTCCTGGGCGCACAGTTATCAACAGCGGAACGCCAGGAGCTGGTTACCCTGCTACAGAGGTACGCTGACCGCTTCGCAGGCGACAGGGAAGCTCCCGGGCATGTGGAAGCAGTATACCACCGGATCGACGTTGGGGACTCTGTACCCATTCACAAACTACCGTATCGAGTTTCCTGGGGAGTGCGCCAGATGATCGCCGGCAGGGTGGCAGAGATGCTGCAGCAGGGCATTGTGGAGCCATCATCTAGTCCGTGGGCAGCGCCTGTGGTTTTGGTGAAGAAGAAAGATGGAGGGGTACGGTTTTGCTGCGACTACCGAGCGCTAAATGCGGTCACCAAAAAAGATGTCTACCCTCTACCACGCATTGATGACTGCCTAGAACGCCTTGGTGGTAATAGCATCTTCTCAACGCTGGATGCTCTCAATGGTTACTGGCAAGTCCCCATCCACCCCGAAGACCGAGAAAAGACTGCATTTGCCACGCCAGATGGCCTATACCAATATCAGCGCATGCCCTTCGGCTTGGCAAACGCACCAGCAACGTTTCAGCGCTTGATGGATACACTGTTTGCAGGTCATCGCTGGCTGACCTGCCTAATATTCTTGGACGACATCATTATCCCAGCCAGCTCGTTTACCGAACATCAGCATCGCCTGGCAGCTGTCTTAGAAATCTTGCGGGGAGCCGGCGTGCAGCTGAAGCTTTCCAAGTGCAAATTTGGCATGGACTCAGTCGAATACTTAGGCCACGTGGTGTCCGCTCAGGGCATTGCGCCAGATCAAAAGAAACTTGCCGCAGTAGCGAGGTTTCCACCCCCCACTAACGTCACCACAGTCCGTTCCTTCCTAGGCCTGTGTGGGTACTACCGGCGATTCATACTGAGGTTTGGCGAGATCTCCCTACCGCTCACCCAATTAACAAGAAAAAATGCGCTGTGGGAATGGACTCCAGCTCATCAGAATGCATTCCAGCAACTGAAGGACGCCCTGTTAGCAGCACCGACGCTGGCATTTCCTATCGATGGGGCACCATTCATCATTCATACGGATGCCTCGCGTACAGGCCTCGGGGCAGTGCTCGCCCAGATTGTCAACGGTGAGGAAAGAGTCCTGGCCTACTTGAGTCGACACCTCACAGAGACCGAAACCAAGTACGGGGCCACTGACCTAGAGTGCCTGGCGGTGGTATGGGCTGTAAAACAATGTCGCCCCTATATTTTTGGGCAGCCGGTAACAGTAGTAACCGACCATGCAGCATTAAAATGGCTGATGTCAACGAATCATGTCCCAGGATCGCGGCTAGCACGTTACGCAATGGAGCTACAAGATCATGACCTCACTGTCAAATATCGCCCGGGGGCAGCCCACCAGAATGCCGACAGCTTATCACGAAATCCCGTACTCCCAGCCTCAGAAGATTCCTCAGGGCCGTTATTTCCCCCCGATACGGGTCAGCAGGCGATACTGGCTCAAGACACGGGCAATGAACCAACTCACAGCACGTGGCGTCAATGGCAATTGGACGACGACTTTTGCAGACCATTACTCCAGGGCTTGGACTCGGACCCGACCATTAGATCCTCAGCCATGAAAAAGAAAGTGGCAGCATATCAGAGCGTGAATGGGGTGCTGTACCGGCGAGGTTTTGGGGACGAGAAGCCAGCTACACTAGTGGTGCCGAAAGCTCGAAGACGGTGGGTCCTACGGTGGTGCCATGATGAACCACTCTCCGGCCACCTAGGCATCAACCGGACGTGGGCCAAGATTAAGCAACGGTTTTTCTGGCCAAAGATGCTACCAGACGTGGAACATTATGTGGCATCCTGTGTGCCATGCCAACAACAGAAGCTTTGTCATCAAATGCCAGCAGGGCAGATGGGAACGGTCCCCTTTTCCCATCGCTTTGGCACGGTGGGGATTGATTTCGTAGGACCTCTACCGGTAACACGTAACCAAGCTCGCTATATCCTCGTGGCTACAGACTACGCAACCAGATATGCCATCGTGCAAGCCTGCTCTGACAAATCATCAGATACGGTGGCCAGATTTATTGCCGATCGTCTTATTGGGCAGTTTGGAACACCTTGGAACCTGCTAAGCGATAGGGGTCGAGAGTTTTTGAATCGAACGGTGACCCGATTGCTGCAGAGGGAAGGGATGCGACATTTAAGGACCTCTGGCTATCATCCCCAAACCAATGGGCTCACTGAACGCTTTAATGGCACCCTGATCGAGATGTTGCGGCGCTACACCAATGCACCGGATGGATCAAACTGGGACGAGTTTTTGTACTCTACTGTTCGCGCGTACAATGGGTCCAAGCATGCAGTAATGGGATTCTCCCCCCACTACCTGATGTTTGGGGAGGAAGCTGTGGACCCCTTGGACCTACAGATCCCGATGGTCCCAAGACCAAGAATGAAGCCAGAGGAGAATGCCGCTCGTATATCCCACCAACGAGGAATCGCGAAGGCTCGCTTGCAGAAAGCAAATGAACAGGCAGCCGCCCGCTATGATGCCAATCACCGTGATGTGCGTCTGCAAGTGGGAGATTTGGTGATGATGCGCAGGCGACAGGGGAGGCGTAAACTAGAGTCCCGGAGGCAGGGCCCCTACATGGTGGTAAAGGTTCTGTCTCCAGTAAACTATATCATCAGGGAGCCGCACGGATCGAAAGAGATACTAGTGCACATCTCCGCACTCTCCCCCTTTATCTCGCGCCGTACGGAATGGCACACTAGTCGATGCGGATCGGCCACGTCAACCTCGACTATCACGAGCAGTGTAGACAGTGACGCAAGTAGCAGCTCAGCCATCAGCCGCCGGTCACCCCCGGCTCGAGCACTTCGGACCCGTCACCTCAGGCGCCAACACCAGTCGAGCACTCCCACCTCGTCCGCTAGCCAGCTAAGGGAGTACACCTCAACAACAACATCAGACCCTGATGCGGTACATTGTACATGCCGCCGTCCGGATGATGGTACAGAAGCTATGATCCGCTGCGACGCGTGCAAGACGTGGTTCCATGGCAGCTGTATTTCGCTCTCAGCCACAGAGATACGCCGGTTTTCTGGACCCAGAACACCGTGGGTATGCGCACCATGCGCAAGCAGCACGGTATCCACACCTGCAGTGTGCGGAACTCTGTCCAAACCAGCCCCAACGCCCGTCGATCCAGCGACCATCGTCCCATTTACGAAACACCTGACTAGATTGGTAACCGCGAATTCGCCACCTATACGCACCGCCGGGGTGCCGTCGTCACAGCTACCGTCTGCTTTTTCCCCGCCGCGCGAAGGGGGGGCGAGTTGTTAGATATAATTTTGTAGTGAAGTGTTCAAGTGAGAAACATGACTATTTTAAGGTTGTTTTCGTGTCCGTTTTATGGTTGGTCATGTTCATGGTCGTTCGTTTATGGTTGTTTTCGATGTTGGGAGGTATTTTGGGCCCTCATGGTCGTCTTAGTAGGTATAAAGGCAAGGGCCACTAACTCGCGGTTCTCTTATGTTTTGAAAAGTCAGAGCAGCAAGTTGAATGGTGCTGCGGAGTGTAAGAGCAAACTTGAATAAATACTCAGAAAGGCGACAGTTGTGTATTCCTCTCGGAGCCTTTCCGCATAGAAAAAAATACATATAACATTTAGAAACACCCTGTATGTGTTTCAATGTTTTTGGCATAGTATACAATAACTCGTTCAGAAAACACGAATGACATCAAACATTCTGAAATTTGGTGAGTTTTTAAAATGCCCTTTAATTGCCGTGAATATTCCTAGAACATAAACTAAGAAAAATGTCGACTCAATCCACCTAATAATTGCTTATTAGAGCAAATAGGGTCTGTGAACGACGTGAAGAAAGCGTATTGACTTGATTTGTCGCCGCAAATAGAAGCGCCATAAACATGAGAAAAAAAGCAAGCAAGGAGAAGAAAGAAGAGAGGAGAGAGCGGAAGGTTCCAGGCCAAAGCACAATCTCCATGCGACGTTTTTCTTTAAGTAAAAATACTAAAGGATGCCAACGTCGCGTGCTCAAGAAAGCAAACATAACACGCCCGAATGGCGTCACGTCGCTTCTCAATAGGCGCCCCTCTTCCCATTCCCCCCACGATCATCATGAACCCGCCCATAAACAAGCCGTCCGCAGGGAGCGCGCAAAGCAGACGTAACAGCCGTCAAACATCACCGTTATCCGCTACATTTCAATTCCCTGCCGAGTTCCATTCAACAGCTTCCGTCCCTCCCAAAATCTTCACTGCAACCGCGAAAAAGCGACAACAAAAAAACAAAACGCAACACTTCAATCCGCCCGCCCTGCTGTTTTTCACCATGGATGGGGTCTAAGTGGCCAATTGGACAATGTCAAGGTTGGCCAATCGGCGATCGGCCACGCGATCACATGATCGAAACGCCCAGCGATTGGTTAACGGCGCTCGTAAGCCATTGCAGTTGGGGACGTTTCGTATTTATGTTAGTCATATACATAGTACATCGAAGTTGCAGAAATATAAACTTGTTTTGCCTGTTGGGTCCAATTTTAAAAAAAAAAAAGATTCCTAATTGAAATTAAAAATGTGCAAGGGAACACGATTTCATTCACAAAAATTACATTCAGATTAATTCGCATTCCCACTTTTACAATAACATAAATTACACAGCCAAATCCCGTGTATTTATTCAAATTTATAATATAGCCCTAAAAAGAGACATTTCAATTATTTCATCAAACAAAATGCATAGTGTTTTGCATTAAATTTGAACTTCAACCTGCAAATTCCAGCAAAAACTTGACAATTTGAGCAAATTAGACAACTGCTTCTTTTCTCAACAATTTATATGAATCCTTTACTCGATTTTAGTGAAATTTTATTAAAAATACGACACATTATTCCCTGTTGAATGCAAAAAACAACTCTAAAAAGGCCTACATTATAATATATTTCACTTTGCTTGCGTATACAGTCAATTTGACAGTCAAAATGTCTCAACTTTATGTATAATATTATACTTCCTCATAGATATAGTTCACATGTCGGCATTGCCCCATATGCACCATATTGAGGTTTGCATTGTCAGGGTTATATGCTTCAATTAATTCCTCCTTTTTTCCCCCCCGTGCAGTATAAATAAGCGACATACACTATCGATAAATCGAAGACTGGTGCATATAAGATTTCCTCATACATACATGACGAGGTTTCAGACCTATAACTCCATATACTAGTATATACCATACCCACTTCCTGCAAATTTGCAAGTCAAAAAGGACCACGCACACACAAAAAACTGTTGTTACCAAGATGGTGGAATTGGCCGGAAGCATGCTTTTTCGAGCCTGGCGACCGCGGTGTATGTCGGGATATCATAGGGCACCTGGCACGTGCTTCTAAGGGCCCCCACTATACCACCCACCCACCTCTTACATACAAACTTTTCCCATTTCAAAAACGCTTTCATTTTTCGAAAAATCAGCCGCAGGACCATCCGTCATATGATAACAAAAGAGTACGTGCCCCATTCCCCATTCCACCCCACCCTCCCACAAGGGACCAATGACGCAACGTTCACCTAAAATCCGGCCCCACACACAACCTTTTTTTTGAAGTCTTCAAACTCTATCCGAAATGAATTTTTCTTGGTATACTTATTACAGTACTATATTCAAGCTTGCATATTGCTTTATGAAGGAAGACAAATATATAATTGTCCCTCGTTTATCGCGGTTAATCGGTTCCATGGGCTTTACCGCGATAAGTGAATTACTGCGAAGTATAGGACTCTATAAATCAA
>WWPM01005648.1:0-42193 GCA_023279145.1 Glomeris maerens | reverse complement strand
TAATAGACTGTATTGATAACCGACTAAAATTGAACATCTGTGAGTCATTATATATCCAATTAAGTTGTAACTCCAGCAATTTCACAACAATTAATGACCTGACTGGACCAGTACTCAGTAGGTGTATAAATTCGTTCATTCTCCAAACTAGTTTGTCATTTGACCCGGACGCCTTTAAGTTAGTGGATATGACGACTGATGTGAGTTAATTTTTTAAAAATTATTTTGTTGTATTTAGTAGTTTTATTGTTCATTCGGTTTTTAGTTGAACGATATCTTTATGGATTGATGTTATCCTGGTTGTTGACTGTGTAGTGGATTGGATTTTGCTGAGGTATTTTGTTGTCAACCGTAGGTTACTATTGTGTAGTAGTCTGACAGAGTTGCACATATTGTAGGAACTTTCCCTGATGATGGTTTGTGTAAACCGAAACTAGTCGGAATAAACAGGACACGTGTGTGTTCATTTTATGAGCAAAGGAGGAAAAAAGATTTACTACCGAACATGCCATCTACTATGCCATTTGTTCCTCATTCTGCTGACTTAACAGTGCCAAATAATTTCTTTCACAGCTTTTTAGAGTAACAATAACGAAATAGAGGAATCACTAAACGATGCACACAACTTTCAGCATCGTATCTTGCAATGAGAGACTTGGAAATACAAGTATGATGATTGTAACTATTGCAAAACATAACTATAATCTATATAAATAGATGATATGAGGCGACCTAATGATAGGATACTTACTATAACATGATGTACAAAATACTGTTGCCTTCATTATTTGTTGACAGATTGGCCTGTAGGTATATCTTTAAATCCTGGTCAGAAAGAGTTGTCAGTTGTTGAGAACAAGAACATCTTGTTTCTTTTTGTCACCATTACTTATAAAATTTGAACTCGTGAAAAACTTGGTTAAGGCAACGGACAGCGAACACTTATTAGATAATGACGAATATTTGGATCACATAGATATTGTGGAATCAATGTTGAAAGCATAACAGCATGGGAATTTCCCTTTAAAACATTGTTTCTATGAATGACGAACAAGGTGAAAAATTTAATTAAGACTTGTCACAAAATATAATGTTTTTAAATTTGTTCAGCTGAGTAATGTGAATGTAATGACAATTAACATGAGAGATTTATTGCATTGCACTCATGTCCACAGGATACGCTTAATATTTTATTGGCACTTGTTATAATTTGCAAATCCAAATATGACAAAAGCACATCTGAAATATTAAGCACAGCAACCAGGAAGTTTATGACCAAATAAAATTAATCACATTCGCTTCTGCTTTGCTATTTGTACGTACAGAAGCATATGTATGGAATAATAAGCACTAACATCCTCAATTTCATATCATATTGCGTAATTATCGTGCAAACATTCCAACTTTCTTTTGGGTTTGCGACAAAATGAAATTAAACAAGCTTAGACAAGTTATTGCACCTTGAAATAATCGTAACCTCATTATTTAATCTTTAAAACCCGTCTCAGTTCGTTGCAGTAGTCTAGAATATATAAAATTTCTAAAAACGACCAAAAATGTCAGTATTTCAAAAAATAACTAAGAAATTAAAATTTTACCAGTATTCTGCGCATATAATTATCGGATGTGTGATAAATGTCTCCCTTGCCTAGTGACAGTAGGCATTTTAGAATGAAAAATTTCAACCAAAACCATCGTTTAGTTATTTCCTTTGTTAATTATCATATTTTACCGATTTACCCAATAGGAAATTTTACTGGCTTCCTAAACATCTTAGGCTTTGATTCAATGACAATTAGCTATGCAGGAAACCAAAACCCATTTTTTGGGATGAATTTCTTACTTCCCTTACTATAAAATCCACATTTTAAAAAAGGGGGTAGGCATTCAAGGGAAGAGAAATGGTGGTAGAAAGGGAAGGAAATTGAAGTTGTAAAAGAATTTAAATATCTGGGTTGTATGTTCCAAGCAAATAACGAAATACGGGAACATGTAAACTATTTAAGAGACAAAGCCAATGTAGCTTTAAAAAGACTATGGGGCTTGGGTGAGAGGTACTTTGCCAATGATATATTATTATGAATAAAATTGTATGAGTTGCTGGTGAATACGATCCTCATGTATGGAGTGGAAGTCTGGGGGTGGGAAAGTTGTAAATGTTTGGAAACGTTAAGAATGAAATATTTTAGATGGGTTTTGGGGGTGAAATGGAATACACCAGCACATTTACTTAGAATGGAATTAGGGGATAGAAATTGGAGAACGACCTGTGTGAGTAAGGCACTAAAATTCGAGAAAGAAAAAATGAAATTAAATTGGGATAGATATATTAAAGGATGTGTGGAGTGGAGGGTAGAGGATGCAAGAGGAAGTGGAAAAGAAAGAAAGAATGTCACGAGAATAGACCTAAGAGAGGTAGGAATGACTCAAGAAGAATTAGATAGCATGGAAGAAAGAGGGTGGGATATTGTAGCCGAACTGAAAAGACGTTGGGGTGATAATGAGAGGCAATATACAGGGTGGGGCAAAAGTCTGGGCCTTTCTGGAATATCTCGAAAATGGTAACTGTTAGGGATTCAAAATATAATGAAGTTTATAAATATCTGAAACCTAAAGATGGCATGACAATATTTTTAAGGGAGGGAAAAATAGATAGGATAGGGTAGATAGAATTAGTAAGGGAAAGACTTGGGAACAACAGGGCAGAAGAGTACTGGATACAGAAGAAGGAAAAGATGTGTCAACGATGTTGGGGACAAGAAGAAACAGTATCGCATAGATGGGCAGGCTACAGAGAAGAGGGAGGTAGTAGTCTGAGGTACGAGTCCATAAACTTGTTGAAGGAGAGACTGGCAGAAACAAATCAAGGAGTGAAACGGAAATTAAATGTTAAATGTTAAATACATGTCATAGGAGGGTGGGGCGGCACTGTACAAATAATACTGTATAATTGGATGTAGATACCCACTTTCAAACCCTTTATAGGGATGAAAAAATATTATATGCTATAAAATATACCGGGTGAATACCACATTCACCCTTATAGATAGGATGATATTAGTTAATGCATGCAAGGTGAATGCTTGCAGACAATTATTTCCTCACCAAATACAGACCTGGAACAATGCCAATTTTTATATATTTTATTTTTAAGCAAATATTACATGGTTGTCTCTCCTTCAGATCAAAAATTGCGAAACCACAAGATACCCATGACACCTTTTGAAATAAATTTGAACGTGATGCATCACAAACATCCTATGTTTCTTTTTGATAATTTTGCATCTGTCCCTACAGAGCCGTGATATACATACAGTATATTATTACAGGGACATATGAAAAATGAACTAGGGAAACCATGTCAAGAGTCAGAACAAAAAATGTAAGTTTTGTCTGCTACTTATAATCACTGAAAAATATTCACGTCAACAGTCTGAGGATATTCCACATCCATCTTTGTCAATTATACAGGGTGTTTATTAACATACAGTAAAAGCTCGCTAATCCAGACCCCGCTGATCCGGACGCCCGCTAATCCGGACTTGCAAAATAATTAAAAAACAAATAAAACATATTAAAAACACACAAATGATTATTTTGCTCCTACTGTGTAACTGTTTCTCTTGTGAAATGTTTTAAATACAGTACTTACACATGAAATAAATGTCTGTTACATAGCTTATTGGTTGGTTTTAGCATATGCAAAGCATTAATAATTTTTTCCCCGGTTAAAAATATGTACTTTGGCTAATCCGGACTTTCATTAATCCGGACGACCTCCGGTCCCACCAAGTCCGAATTAGCGAGCTTCTACTGTACTACAAAAATTCTAGGTTTTATTCCCTGGACTATTCTAAGAAAATTTTGGTCTTCCATGATTTTTGAAAACCCGTTTTGTTTAAAAAATATAAGGCCAACATAATGTGAAACAATAACAACATTTTATTGCCACAAATTACTTGTGAAAGTATCTTAATCTACATTGACTGTTCAAAATGACTACCTCCAGCTAGGGGGAAAGATTCCATTCTTCTCATTCACTACCAAACTTTCAAAAACACAAGGGTCGTTTCTTATTGAGTTAAATTCATCAATTTTCCGATTTCGCAAGTCTTCCGCACTTTCTACTGAAGTAGTGTAAACTAATGACTTCAGATGACAGCACAGAAAATAATACAGGGGTTTACAAATCCGGAGATCGAGCAAGACATAAGTGAGGTCCGCCTTGGCCAATTCTGCAATCTCCGCATTTTACTGTTAGAAACTCACTAGCAACCCCACTGAAATGCGTTGGTGCACACCATCGTGCGTAATAAGCCACATTGCAATTCGCGTTGCAAATACATAGTACATCCTCCAAAAAAACTGAGCTAGCGTTTGTTCCAAAAAGTTGCAGTATACCTTACTGGCAAGTCTTCCCAGTCCAATTTTGGTGACACTGTATCTTGGAAACAAAGTGGGTTTTCAAAAATAATCAAAGGACAAAATTATCTTAGAATAACCCCTTGAATTTACGCCATGTTTAACGAACAACCTGTATATGATTTATTGGCGAATGTCGCATTAGGTATTAAATCAGAATTCGTCCAATCACACAATAAAGAAGCAGCAATTTCAAGGGCAGCTCAGTATACAGTAAAAGCTCGCTAATCCGGACCCCGCTGATCCGGACGCCCGCTAATCCGGACTTGCAAAATAATTAAAAAACAAATAAAACATATTAAAAACACACAAATGATTATTTTGCTCTTACTGTGTAACTATTTCTCTTGTTAAATGTTTTAAATACAGTACTTACACATAAAATAAATGTCTGTTACATAGCTTATTGGTTGATTTTAGCATATGCAAAGCATTAATAATTTTTTTCCCCGGTTAAAAATATGTACTTTGGCTAATCCGGACGACCTCCGGTCCCACCAAGTCCGAATTAGCGAGCTTCTACTGTATAATTAAGAAATGCTACACCCTGCTCGATGGCGAAAGATGAGGTGCGTTCAAGAAATTTGACGGTGAGAATAATGATGTAAAGGATATTTGAAAGATTATGTGAGTGTGTACCTCGCGTACATTCGAATGAATTGATGCGAAAAGAGGAAGAAGGCGACAAAGGAAGATACCATGGGCGATAAAGGCACCCAACAGGATTTACTGATGAAGGTTTCGCTTTCAGGAACGAAGATGCAATTTCATCAAAAGAACGAAAGGAAAATTCTTTCCATTCTATGTCCTACCTGTAATTCCATTCATTGAAGTTTCCTTATACAAACAATTCAATAGAACAATACACGTCTCATTAGGGCTAATTTACAGGGTATCTGCAACGCAACCAGTTCAAAAAGTGTGAGTGGTGTGCATCAGGAGGATATACGCAAAGAGGGGGCAAGGCGAGTATAATTCGTAAAAATTCAGTTGGACCTTGTCCAAATTGCCCCAATCATTGCTTTTTGGCAAGCGATCTAAGTAGCCATTCACAGACTACTTCAAAACGGGACGGCGATCGAAAGTAATCAGAAACCGCGGCATAAATGGCGTCGTTCAAGTCACGTTTTCAAACGACGCAATCTTGCAATAGCCATATTTCCTTCAGTAAATTATCATCCCCCTTTTCTCCTCTGGGATTTTATCCGTGTCGACTACTCTTCATGCATATACATACACCAACAAGCATTATTTAAGCGGGAACGTATGTGATAAACACCTTGTCGAAAAATTTCAAACGCATGCAGATTAGAATTTAACTGCAACAAGGAAGAGCTCTGGCAACGTCTCATTGAATTTAATAATACGTCATATTTTTCCAGTGGAATTTTTAATCCAACATGAGCAATGCTTATAATTAGTTTGGAAGTGTTTATGATAGGGTGTCCGGAAAGTCTTGCCAAATTTTTGTAGTATTAAATACAATTTAACTCAAACACACCATTACATTACTTTTGTAACTTTAGCTCTGTCATTTCAACTTTCACCAACTTTAACTTTGCCACTTTTATAGTGCAACTCTGTCAATTTAACTATGTCACTGTAACATTGCTACCTTAAACCTGTCACTTTGTTACTCTCTACACACATTCACACACGCACAAACTTGCAAAACATACTTCCAAACACAACTTTTATACACACACATGTATTTTACTGAACAAAAAATATTTTTGCGATGTTAACATAAGCTGGACATTAAACTTTTACTTAGTCAAGTGCAATAATAATAAGAATTTTACAAGATACCAAGTGGTAGAACACAGTTGAAATAATGAAGTGGATTTCTCATGGCGGAACCAATCTATTGAAATCACCCATAACCTCTGTAATCCGGTTGATTCCTGTCCGGGGCCTTATGAGCCAAATGATACTTTTTTTTATTTCGTTGTGTAATTGAAGTCTAACATTATAATTAAGAAAACCGGAGATTCTATTGCGGATTTGATCATAGAAATCCCAATGCCGTACATCATTAAACGTGTATTCATTTTATTTCTTACTCCTCCCACAAGGTCACATCCTTCATGTTTAATTAAGATTAAATAAGATATTAAATTATGGGAATGAAACGGTTAGAGCCAAAATACATATCAAGAAAAAGGATTAAAGTGATTATTTTTTTTATTTCTTAATTCAGCAAGCAAGGTGTAGAAGTGGAGGTACCAAAATATGCTTCAGCAACGACACTAGCACCCAATATGACGTCACAAGAACGGGAGGGAGAAAAGGGGTGGGTGTCATAAAATCATAAGGTCACCAAACTACAGAAAATTCTAATTTCCCGCCATAAAAAGGGAGGCGTGGCCAAGATATAGTTAAAGCGTTCCTATTGGTCAATGAATGGAGCGGTACTATTGGTCAGCTTATGCCCCAGAGAGGTGATGAAGTCAACAAAGTGGGTGGGGGAAAGGGGTGGGCGTCACGTGATCGCGAGGCATATTCCAGGTCGAAGGTCATTTGAAGGTCAAATTACGCTACATGGCCTTCCTGGACGACTAACGTTTACAAATGATTGCAAAAACAATCAGTGATGTTAAATACCTCAACAAGAAAAAACACTTTCAAGACAGATCTAAACAGATCTAAAAAATCTCATCACAAACGACAATAGAGATAAAGGTTCACGGAACGTGAACGCGTAAGGAGCGAGTGACGTCAGCGTGACGCCACTCGCTTCGCGTGGGACGTGAGACGCACACGTAGCCCGTGTGTGACGTGTCCGTGATGTCACTCGTTCGCCTCTTCGCGGAAAAGCACAGCGGTTTCAATGTGTATGCAGGCGATTACACGTTGACACCTACGTGGTTGACTTTAATCGCTTAAACGAAACTAATTATATAATAGAATGCATGTTATTGAGTTTGAAATCAATATAATAATTATCACTATTTATTTAAAACTAGAGACGGCCGTTTAAACATTTTATTTACGTTTTGGCGAATCTCAGATTTGCATGCACGATGTGCTGGTCGGGGCGTGGCTTCAAGATGGCTTCCCATGATGCTTCACCAATCTGCAAATCATTTGGTGAAAGCGTCGTCAGTTGATCACGTTCTGTGTGCACCATGGGACTTTAGCACAGTTCACACAACGTACGCGACTGATTGGCGCAGCTTGCTATGACGTCAAAAATGAAGTCACACGCGTTCACGTTCCGTGAACCTTTATCTCTAATATCAAAAAATGTAAAACTAAAAAATTGAAAATTAAAATATGAGCTAAGGAGTCCTTGCATCTTGAAATTGGTGAGGATATGGAGGGATAATTGCAATCATAGTACATACTTATGTTCTAGAATACTCACTTCATAATCCAAACTGTAATGTTGCAATTCAGTCCATGCTTTCATGTGGTAAGTCAGTATGTAAAGGGCAGTAGAAAAACTGGGATTATCGGATTTCTGTTTTATCACCATGAAGCGTTCAAGATTGTGGTGCCTACATTTTCCAAAACTAAATTACGAACCCATCAGAAAATCTGGTCGAGTATAATCCGTTTTACCTAGAAGGGATAATAAAAGGTTGTCCATGATGTCACTTATGGCTCCTGGTATGTTAAAGTCATGAGACATAAACTTTTTCCAATTTCTAAACTTGCCTGAATTTCCTATATGTAGGGGTATCCACTTAATATCAAAGCGTTGTTAGTTTTTGGAAATTCTAAAGAGCTACCGAGATACGACATCATTTGTACCTTGTTGAATTTGTTTTAGTATATCTGATCACATGTGAGCGATAACCGCGTGATTCCCAGACGATATCGATATATCGATAACGTATTAAATGCAGCATGACGCACAGACCGCAAAAAGATCGAGTTGAGAAATGCCAATTTGTTGTGTTTTTGTGCTGTTTTTGGTTTATCTAGATTGAGTAAATTGTCTGTTATCAATGAGGGAAGCATCGAATTCAAAGCAGGAACCTGTTCTATCGATATTCAACGATAATCGATGTTTACGCATGCTCAGTTGGAGCATGGTTGGAGGGAAAATGTGTGTTCGAAAAAATCGTATATCCGTTCAGATTTCGAAAAAATTGTATGATAACATCTCTAATCCTTAAGTGCTGTAGCATTTATTGTCTCAGTCAGTTTTAAAACAATTTTTTGTTGTCTCATGACCTTTAAATATTACATATGATCGTCATCATACATATTTGCTGTGCTTATACTTTCAAAGTTAAAGCCTATTATTCATCCTAGACGGAAACTGTCGGGAATCGGTCCCTCCAGGAAAATTTCGCCCGGGAATAAATGTGGTATTCAACCTCTGCATTTTTAGAGCGAGAATCTTTCCCGGTCAGCATTCCCGGACCTCATTCCGGCAGCTTTGGGACTGGGAAACAAACAGCGATTCCTGGTCTGAATGTTTTGGGGAGTTGTTGACGTCATCGCCTGCTTTTCCTGGCACTGGAATATTACGTACGCTTTACGATTTCCAGAGCGGAAAACCTTCCGCCGAGGATGAATACTATACTTAACAATGTGACCAGACTTTTCGGACACCCGAACGCACTTCAAAATTTCACACCCTCTGAAATGAAGTAGGAAAAGCCAATCTAACTAGTAATTGTGGATAAACATACAGGCCTGAAGTAGATTCCATGCATTAATATTAATTAATGCTAATTCTTGTTCAATGAATACGCAAACAAATAAGATTAGATTATTTTATGCTGCCAAACTAATAATTGGGAAACATTCGGTCGTCCTTGCGAAGTAGTTGAGGTGTTGTTTTTAATAAACACATATCAACTATAAATACTTTAAAAAACACCAATATGTGCTGCTGCTGCAGTTGTGAGAATAATTTATTGGAGCTAATGCAATAACTTATGTGGCGTAATAAAATAAACGGGGCAAACTCTAAAAATAAATTCATTATGTTATGCGGGAGAGACAGGACTTCAGGACCATATGTTCCTGTAACTGCTTGGACCTGGAGCAGATTCCACACTGCTCTTCAGACAGTAAAATTCCGATTATGCAAAGTGGCGGTGACTGAAAGTATAGCTAGCGTGAATAAATCGATAGCTAAAATATGTAAATAATTAAACTGACGGCAAATTTAACATGATTTTATTTAATTTTCTTGCAGGATATCCTCCACAATACAAAACCATAGACAATTGACACTGTTTCTAAGAAAATCAATTTCCTAATACACTAATGTATTTAAATCAGTCTCCGTCGAACGATTTACTTTTATGCAACAAATTCAGTATAACAATCCACAATTAAATATCGATATATTAATAAATTATTGTTCTTATGCGCACGTTTTTGTAGTATTTTACTCTGATTTCGTATAACAATTGCCACCGTACGCTGTTTTTGCACTGGGACAAAATTGACGCTGGCGAATTCTCAAGGATCTGAAGTTGGCGCATATAATGCATGCTCTGGCATCTATCGATTTTCAACCGTTTTGATACGGAAAAAAATCGGCACTTTTGCCTATATAAAAACCGCCACCCTCTCCCATCTGTAACCAATTTACTTGCACGCAGCATTGCATGACGGGAAATATGTCCATCAAGGTGATGAGTTGCGACTTGATCCATCAAACTCAGCCAGATTTTGGCTTCAGTCTTACAGTTTCAGCTTGCTCGGCACGAGTATAGCCTACTAACAGCTGCCTACAGGATACAGTATTGATGACCAGTACCACGAATTGTCGAATACCCTCCTGCACACCCTGGAGGATGAAGTGCAAGAAAGGTTTTGATACGAGGGCATTTTGCCTCAAAATCCCTCGGATTTGGCAAATCTACGGTATGGCAGGCACTCGTCATCTGGTCGAAAGCACAAGCTCTGAACGCAATTCAGTGGACAATTTTTGCCACATCTTGTCACCTTCTGGACATGTCAGACAGAGTATGTGCCAGCAGGGTACACCGTTAACAGGATTGTTTTCTTATGCATTTCTTTTACACGCCTGTCGTTTTTCTTGCAATATTCCCAGTGTGTATAAAAATCCTCTCTTCACAAGATAAACAATCAGATCCTGTGGAGTGTGGCCATATCGGGCACCACATGCTTGCGCCATTGGAGTTTTTAGTAAGTGACACGGTGACCTTAAGCTGATATTTCCTATCATCTCGCAGCACCCATTGGTGCCCTTCAGCACCTCACAAATCAATATTTTTTATATTGAGTACGCACTCAAAGATCGTGCTGATAAAACACTTTCTCTTCATTTATGGCAATTGTTCTCAAATATCGATAACGGAAACCTGAACTGAAGGCATGCATTCAGCGTGATATGAAAATTAATTACACAGAATTGCATCCCGTAAAAAAACTTCACAAGATATTTAACGGCATTAGTGACAACCTGGTTTGTGTGCAACAATTTCCTATTATTATAATGTTTGTGAAACTATTTCTTCTCTTTGCTTGCAAATGAATGGAATTCCACATGAAACTCTTAAAAAATAAAGGGACGTTCAATGGAAGCAGCTTCATACAAAATTATTCCGGAGAGTACCGAAATAACGTTTACGTCAGCGTCACTGCAATTAACATTAATGCTCAAACTGCATTTCAGATTTGCAAAAGCCCGTCAACATTATTTTAATAAATAATGTAGGCTAAATATTGTAAAACTTTTATCCGCTATTTGCTACGTAATCTTTGAAATTTAACTCAAACAATTCGAGATTAGTTTGTGCATATAATAATAATATGTGAACACGAAGTCTGATATGAGCATAAAGTTCTGACCAGATACGTACGTGTTTGATTGCTTCAGAAAATTTACTCAAATTTAAATTTAGCAAAATAATAATGGCATCAATCCAAATTTACTAGTTCCTATATTTTTGTTGACCGTACTTATTACTGTTATAACTGCCAAACGAAGTGTATTATATGCAACAAAAATTAATGAATTTCAAATCCAAAATAACTTCAGACATAATGAAAGATGAGTGATAGATATATCACATACCCCATTTCATACCTCAGTTTTCTAATAAAAACTACGGGTTTCAAATTCCGGGTATAGATAGGTTTTGGTATTACAGGAAAAAAGTAAAGCAGTTCGCAATCCTGATCACGTCGTCCACGTCTTTTAACATGGCAAAGCTGTCCTGTTGAACCGACTTCAGCCGGTTTTATCGAGAACCTTTTTTTATATGGTCATTGATGCCTTTATTCGCACTTGGTGGTCTTGGTGCTGTTTTTGTACGTATGAGTGGTGATCAAGACGAAAAAGTAATGAAACTCACCACGCGACTCGCAATTTCATTATTTTACTAACGAGTCGGTCGCAGGAGATTTGAAGAATCGAAAAACGGACAAACGTTGGTTGTGATAGATGAGGCGCGTGAAAGACAGCTGAAGGCGGCTTTCTTGCACGGCATCTCAATATATAGGGAAAGTGGGTCTATGTGCACTACAATTTCTTCTGTTAGGAGAGTCTCATATGGCAAGTATGGTATTGGGTTTTTGCGTCAGGTGCATCAGTTCTAATGCTACAACATGGTGTATCTTCTACGACTTCAGGCAGCATATTTGATTTATGGAAATTGTATTTAATGAAGTATCCATAAAGCAGGCAATAATAATTTCATAAATTTTAGACTCTTTCCTGACTATAATCATACAATATCCATGCTCTGCTATAATTGACTCGACTAAAAAAATAACGTAAACTGAGAAATATTTCCTTGCAATCAAAAAATTTACATTTCTAATTCTACATGAACATTATAGTAAATGTATATTATATTCGAAAAAGTTAACAAAAACAAATAAACTTGATAACCATTTTAATAAAACTTGGATATAATTAACAATTCGTCACAAGTGTTAACTTTCTGAAATATTTCTGGTCAAATCTTCTCGCCAACAATCTTCACATTGCCGCTTGCTTCGAATTTTTAAAATCAAAATGTCTATTCTGATACAGTAGTACCTCGAGATACGAGTTTAATTCGTTCCGCAACCTTGCTCGTATGTCAATTTACTCGTATCTCAAAGCAATTTTCCCCATAGAAATTAATTGAAATGCGATTAATCCGTTCCAGCCCCAAAAATTCTACCCCTATGAAATTGCTTAAAAGCAAAATTGTTAGGTGTTTTTGAATAAGAAAAATGTATTTATAAATGACAAATATTGTATAAAAACATAATAAAAGAGAGCGACTTAACTGCTACTGTATGCTTAATTTTAGTCACTGCTTTTCTCTTTACTTTTTTTCGTCGGATTCAAAAACATACTGTCCAAGGAAGCTTGTTTATTCCTCCCTTTCAGAATGCTGTGGAAATTAGTTATGCAAGTGTCATTAAATAGTTCTGATGCAAGATCAGTTGCAACTTTTTCAGGGTGTTTCTTTTCTACGAACTGTGAAACTCTCTCCCACATTGCTCGCATCTCAAATTTCGCTCGTATATCAAAGCAAAATTTCGCTCTCTCGACTGCTCGTATCTCAAATAACTCGTATGTTGGGGCACTCGTATCTCGAGGTACCACTGTATTATATGCAACTTGGCTGTGAATATCCGAAAAATTTCGCTATCCATTTCAAATTTCCGAACACAATGGGCGTATTCGGCGAATCATTTGGTCGATCCGAGTCGACTGAACGTGTGACGTCACGACTGATTCATGACTGGAACCCAACTGAGCTATCTGGTTTGCCAACCGCAAATTTATGTATGGCTGGAATGCAAAATGGCGGATTACATGTTTAGTTGCGAGAATCATTTGTGAAGCGCCCTCTAGCGGGATTTTTCCACATTGCACTGAACATTGCATGGTGTCCGCCATCTTGTCAAGCCATGCATCAGTTGACAAATTTTCGACTGAGACGGGAGTCAGTCGAACTGACATCGGTCCTCGGTCGACCAAAAACCGTTCAGGTGACTGAGGCCCGGATGAATTGTCGACCAATTTTTTCAGCCAATACTCAGTCAACTAGACAAAAACTGAATTTCCGAATACGCCCAATATATGCCGCGTTCACGCATATAACGTTGCACAAGAAGTTCCCTTGCAGCCGTTTTGAAACGTAAACATCTCACACAGATATCACTTACCCGAGTCAGTCTGGCATACAAGACCCAAAATGGCTCCTTCTCTCAAATTCACAGTATCTCCAACTTTCTTTCCAGCGTCATCAATAATTTCCACATACGTTGGAGGTTCTGAAAGTGAAACCCGGCGCATTAATTAAGTGTGCACGTGCACTCCTTAAAAGTGACGTGAAAGAAAACGTCAGGGAATAATTTCCTGCAACAGTACTTATTGAAATATTTGTGCATGCCAGGGATATATAGCTTCCAACTTATATGTTTTTATTACCTGGATCACCTGCATGCGAAAAGCAAGATAAACAAATATCTAATTTTGACATGAAACAATTCCAATGGAAATACAAATCCCATTTAGAAAGGTTCACGCGTTTTTAACAGAGACATTTTACATAAAAAATAAAAAACTGCGTGTTTTTCAGAAAAAACTATCATCGAATCAGACTAGGAAACATTTTTTAATTCGACGTTACATCAGAAAAGCATAATAATTATTTTAGTAGGAATACAGTAAGGCAACACACTGAAAACCTTACAAGATGCTTGAAGCAATTCACCACAACGGTATAAAAACCTTACAAGATGCTTGTAGCAATTTACCACAACGGTATAAAAAAATTGGTTCAAAAGGGGGAAATTACGCACTCTTTAAACCAAAACGTGGGAGTGAAGCTGTATTTGGCTTGTGTAGTTACAGTAATATCATTGCACTATTGCAAAAGCTTAGAAGAGAGAATGATTTTAAAAGGATTTCATAAACGGAGCCATAGCAATTCATAAACCAAATGAATGCTATTGCGCAATACGATATTCAAAGCTATTCTATTTTGTAAAAATCTTTACACAAAGTTTAATCCCTTGAGACATTTAAATTATTGATACCTAATTCAAAAAAATACGAGTTGAGAAATTTCCGTAATGCAAGTGCGCAACATATTTAATTTATTAAAGCAATTAGTTGTGAAGAGGAATAGGAGGAATATATATATTAATAATAAAACTGAGCTTTAACGCAAATGTCCAAGTGTCTATTGTTAAGCGATGATTTTTGAAGATTAAACAAACAATATATTTCGACACTGCAAAGCCAACTAAGCCAGACAACGCAAATGACCATTCATATTTGCCAACGTTTATCTAATCTCCAGCAATATTAATTAACGAAAATTGGAGGCGAATATTGGTCGCGCCCAATTCCTTCGCGAAATATAAGCACTCTCTGAAGAATTGTACCTAATATTCAAATGAAATAGTTATCTAAAATATGAATTTTACTATTAATTAGCTTCTATTTATTGATTTCGTTAAAGATTACGTATTAACAAACTAAATACTCATTCAATTTTGGAGCGTTCCATGCGTGTCATTTTGACAGAACGTACCCGCAAGCAATATACATAATGATGTGAAATAACAATTACTGTTTAGAGCCTTTGCCTACGATATTTCTGACATGTGTAAATGAAGGATATATCAAAAACCAGCTTATAAATATAAACACGTTCTAAATGAGCCATCTTTTTGAACATTTGTCGTGTGTTCAACTTCATTTCCAAAGATATTGGGAGGAGAATAACATTGAGAGAAAGGATAAAAATTTGGAGTACTTAAGTATGATTTGACTTCATGAATTGCCCTAAATATCGAATAATTGCATGATCACACAAGTTTCGGATATTCCAGGGCAATACTACTTACCGATAACATTTAGACGAACAAGTTTGTTTCTCGTTCGCGTCCGATCAAAATCAACTCTGCATCTGTAAACCCCTGCATCATCCGGATGTACGGGTTCAATGAGCAAAACAGCCGGTTGAGTTGTCATTTGAAATCGAGCACGCTTATCAAGGGTTTCGGTAGTTGTGTGGCTGCCGTTGGGTAGCGCATTTCCTCGCAAGTCAAGTCTGAAAAAGTTTAGAAAAACGTGCTGTAACTGTGTTACGTATGCAGATTAAATCGAAAACAGTTATGTCTCTCATTTTTTGTACGTTAAATTATGCATGCGAATTGTCAAATAATACCAAGAAACTTGGCAAAGAACATTAGCGAAAAGGTGTGTATGAAATTTTCAATGAAATTCCCGAGATTGTCTAGACGAGTCGACAAGAAATTGCCAAATTCAAAATGGAGATTATCCTGTTCAAAAACAATCCACTCCTCATTACGATGAATTGTTTGCGACCATCTATAAGTAACGTCAAGAGCTTTGTCGATTTTTATTTTATCTGCTGCTTCATTGGTACTACTCCATTGTCTATTACGTAGTGATATTTTTTAAGACGTGGTCAAAGTGAGATCATTTAATTTTTTATATCAACGATTAAATACTGTATCTATCTTATTCTTTGAGTAATGGGATGATGGCATATGGGACACCTCATACGATTTTTAAACGCCACCATTTGGATCAAACTTCAAAGTAAAATATTAGTTCTTCATGCAATCCAGCTATTGTTTGTTCAATAATTCAGATATAATTTCCTGCACCAATCGAATAAAAACATCAATGTTCACATGTATGTCGATAATTCAACTTTATAATTCCAGTTTAATTTCAAAAATCTGCAATTCCTTCTAGCACTGTATGGTGTACGAGGTACGCGTCACAGTATTTGAAATGGACATTATTCGGAAAATTACACGAGGGATGCAGCAATATCTTAGCATTATTCAAGTCACAATTTCGACCTTGTGTATCCATCCATAAAACACGCGGTCCAGTCCCATATTTAATACATAACACAGATCCGTGTCATAACGCATTTGCCACTACGCTGCCACTCTGGGACTATCTTGTCCGTTTGGAATCGTTATCAGGCTTGATTCCACACACTTCTATCAGGATGCATCTCTGGAGAATATACCATAGCTGATCATTAATTTCGTGATGAAAGGCTATAGCAACTGTATCAATGATAATATCATGTTCATGCTCTGCAGGTCGGTGTACACAATAATCTCCTATGAATTCTCAACGTGATAATGTGGTAACTTTTGCAGAGAGGTATCTTGGTCTATATACTTTCGGGACCATTAGGTCTTCCCAATATAGGGCCTACTCCCTCATCCCGATTTAAATTGCATTGATTTCTACAATTGTTTTACACGAGGCAATGCTTAGTAACATCCAATCCTTCGTTGCGTTACTAAAATAATTGACATTACAATTGAAAACTGAAAGCAGTACCACTGTGTGCGACCATACTTATAGCATTCTTATCATAAATATTTTAACAGACTGCAAATGAATTCCCATAACATGTAATGTTATAATTACGTTGTATTTAATTATACGTATATTATATGGGAATGCACTGTTACGAGGGCGGCGTGAAAATTAACCACCATTTGGCTATAAATAAAAACGCGATAGATATAAATATTTTAATATGCTACAGCTCCCCACTATTTTCAAATAATCGCCATTTAAATTGAAGCACTTGTCATATTTCCCCTCTAATTTTCAAATTTGCCACCAAATGTAGCCAATCTGTCGCAGCAATTTGAAGTACACAGCAAAAACAAGACTTTTGGAGCAAATTCAAATAGGACGTTTTTGAACATCACCCCCTCCCCGTACAATTGTACTTAAGCCCATATGATTTCCATCTGTTCATTCACAGCTAAGATTCCCGTCCCCGCACGCATCGTTTTTTTTTCAAGCAATATAAAAATTTTATTCATTAAAATACGACTGAAAAAGCAACAACTCTACCCCGTGTCCGCGTCAACACAAAAAACGCGAGTCACATCGTTTTATAGGCACAACAATTGGAGATTTCGTGATAATGATCGGGGCTAGGGCTTCGTGACCAGATTTCAGCGTCACTTCGCGTTCAAATTAATTGCAATTTAGAATAACAAATAAAAATAAAAACCGCGCGCGCGCATGCATTCTGGTCGATTTCCGGACGGGAATCTATTAATTTATTATATGGGGCCTAAAGGTGGCCTTGCCCAATATCGATGAAGATGAAGACATTTGAATTGAGCTGGGATTGGTTGGCTGCAATTATTTGGTGGCAAATTTGTATCCCAAAGAATTTGAAAATTCTAGGAAAAATATGACAAGTGCTTCAATTTAAATGGCGATTATTTAACAAATAGGGGAAAGCTGTGGCGTTAAGAATCATGTAAAAAATTACTATTTCGGTATTCTATATATAGCGCCAAACGGCTGTTAATTTACACACTGCCCTCGTATTAAGAAATGTAAACGGGGAATAACGTTTCTAGGAAATCTATGTATTCTTTTAGATAACTAATATTACAGACAAGTTAATGTTGTTGATATTACGCATCAGAGTGTACGAGGCATAACACGTCAAATAACAAAATAATAAGCTAATGCATAGTTGTTTTCAGGTAATATGCTAAGCGAAAAATGAAAAAGTCATTTAAATTTTCATTATAAAGTTAAACTTTCAAGATACGTTGTTAATCATCATACTACCTGTATTATAATAATGCATAAAAAACCTAATTGCATATACATGATCATGTATGCGTTTTACTTGAGAATTAATAATGTGCGAAATACGAGCTAAATAACGGTCTCACATCGAGGCTGGCAATAAATTTTTACTTACGTGTAAATAGGCGCACCGGATTTGTCTTTGTACCATAGTAAAATGGATACTCTATCACTTGGCTTGCCTGTGATTATGATATCACACGGCAATTCTGCTCTACCGCCTTCCACAGCAGTCACGGAAGGTGTATAACCTGGAAATGCAAAAGCAAAAGAGATTACATATATCTGAACCCTGAAAATTTGTTCATCGAACAATTTTTCAATGGAAAAACAACATACATTTACAGCACATAACTTAGATGTAGATAATTTTGAAAATGTATATTGAATGTCTGCCAGATGTCATTGTGATTTCATTTTCACCGATCAGCACAATGAGGATGCGATAATATCAGTGGGCAGTTTATATTTACAAAATACAATCCATATTTTCATAAAATTTTAGATTATCTTGCACATGGTATGTCAATTGAAGGGGCAGATTTTTCGCTGCCCTTTTACGCGTTCCTTTCATTATCTGAACTTAACAGCCGTGCAAAATATTCATGTTTGCATTTTGTAAATGAGAAATACTATATGGGATGCATTGCAACATTTCACTCTGCCTTTTTTTAATTCAAAGAAATAAAATTATAAGCAATTTAATGAAATCATTCGAAATCAGTCCATTTGTAGAGGGCAGAACGAAAAATAGTGCCCGTTTGCCTGTAACATTTTACCTAAGTAATGCGCACACTAACGGCTTCCATTTCGTTTGAGTTCAAAAGTTTGTTTCCCCCATTTCCTTTCCATACACCTTTCCCCTCTTCCATTTTTAGTTTGTTGTTTTCATTTCATAATTTGCAAAAATTGAATTCAGATTTTGTAAAGAGAGATTTTTACCTGAAGATGTCCCTGCTGCAGAATATCTTTACGTCAAACAGTAATAGAACAATCCCTCGACACTGGGCAGGGTTCCAGAAAATGTGATTACAGATAGAAATGCACCACAAATAGGTGTGCTTGCCGCAAAAATCAATTGCTATGTAATTAAAAGTGTCATAAATCTTTAGTTTGCACTAAAAAGTATTACATAAGCATAATTTCAACAATAAGTTTTTCAAATTCATTTCCTTCATTTTTATTTGATTGATATAATTGATTCTATCAACTAATTTGTTCATTGTTTGTTTGTATTTAGTTGATTTTTTACCTAGATATCGAAAAATAAAAAAATAAATAAAGATCAAGTTAATTTCAGTGTACAGAAACGTTGCTATTATTCCTGCGAAGATCTCATTGCCACCAAAAGTCTTATTTGCGCTTTAACGATTGTCTAGTAGGTAATGGGCAGATTACCTAGGTAATTTGAGAAATGAAACAATTTTCGGCACTTTAACGGATCGCCCTAGTTAATCTGCACATATTGCCTAGATAATCTGCAGTTTAACTGATTTTATAATTCTTCCACCAATTCTAATTCATCATAATTTTTTTTACCCTTTCCCAAACTTTCGTTGAATGTAAACTTGTCTGCCAAAAAATTATTATAAAACAATAATGTAGATAGTTCCAGTCTCTTCAATCGCCTTAAAACTCCAAAACAACGCTACACACTAAATGACTAAATTAGACGGTTCCCCAAATGTTGAGAATACAATACTAATTCCGGTTTAATAACAGGTTATTTAAAAATTGCTGATAGCAAGTGAAGGTGAACGGTACAAAATCGCGCATTAGTCTTTGCAGAGTTAATTATCAACAGCAAAATTGTTCATTATGCCGATAAGTCTATTTAAATAATTTCCACGTAGATATTGTACTTGATAATATACAATCTCGGTTCCATCATTTACATAATTGCAAAACCCCTAGAAAACGTGGCAATACATACAATTTTATATTTTCCTTACTACACAGGGTGTCTCTAAATTCATTGTCAACGCTGAGAGGATATCTTCCCTGCATGAAAACAAGCCATAAAGTTCCTATAAACCCATGCTCCCAAACGCTTAGGTTTTTAAGTAGGACCTACGTAAAATGTGACATCCATAATTCATGCTCCCCACATCTTTATTCGGAAAGCATAATGAATGATCAATGGAAAGACACCAGAAAATGAGACATTTTAGGAAATGAGTTAATTTTCCAAATGATCCTCCCGAGTCCTTGCCGCCACGGACTCCTGAATGGACAGTAGGTATGGGCACATTCTACAACTCGCCACCCCGTTGGTCGTTGTATGGCAGCGTGGGATTGGAAAACAAAATGGCAATGAAAGGTGCGCTTTTATGAAAGGTTCTTTATGTTATATCTTTTCGTTGCATTCAATAATTTGGAATTGTGCGCTATTGTTTTGCTGTTTGCAAGGATGAGTAATTGTGCAAGGTTTGAAGTGAATAAGCAATGAGGAAGGTAGTTAAATTTATTTTACTAGATTCATTAACCAGAATAAATAAAAATATCATGGCTTCAGTATTCAGAAACTATACTGTATTGCGCAGAATATAGGATAATATAGGAATTTTCAAGAAACATAAGAAAATAAATCCATATTTCTAAAATCAGGAAAATAAAAGAATTATAGGGGAACTTGCCAGCCTGAATATCTGTAGATTTTCTACAGAAATCTGCAGCAAATTATTATAATTTTGTAGATTATCCGCAGAAATCAATATTAATTTATAGCAAATCTGCAGCACATTTTCAGAATCAACTACGATTGCAGATCTTCTGCAGAAAATATATTCATAGTTTGCAGATATTTTTCAGATTTTCTATGGATTATTTTCAGTCATTGCAGAAATTCAGCAGAAACCACTATTTAAAATTTCAACATAAATAATAGAAACAGTGAGTGGAATAAATTACCTCAGCATGCAAGTATGCTAATCGACTTTTGTTTAAAAGTTGTCTTTATTTGCTTCATTTTTAAATATATAATTGCAACATTTTCTGTAGATAATCAACAGAAATTCTTAAGATTGAAATCTGCAAACTTTCTGCAGAAAAACTTCAGAAATAGGGGGGGGGTCCAAATTCTTGTAGAAATTCTGCATATGTTTTTTTTACAGAAAAACTGCAGCATATTTTTACTTGGGGTAATTCCAATTGATAATGCGTTGCTTGTTTTACACCCATTTGAAATAAAGTGATGTTTGTTTAGATCATCCACTTGTATACAATTGTTAACACCATAGGTTATTGATTTTTTTACATGCCAAATGCCAGAAAGCAATTACAGCCTGGTCTCGATTAAAGCCCGATATTCGAATACTGCCCTGGCTGCGAGAGTTAGAAAATAATTACAGCCCCCGGGGCACTGTTCGAGCATTTACGGTATACGTATACATTCATGTCTTTCGAAATATTTTAACGCCTAGTCTTAATGTTTGCATCTATCACGCATCAATTTAACATGCATACCCACCTGCAATATATTTTCAGTGTCATTTAATGCGTTCTGATTTATTGTAAAATGATACATTATTTGTTTCATTAAATGCTGAATATTAATTAACTTGATAAAATAATATACCCCTGCATTTGCGTCGTATGCCGAGTTTAAGCGTGCGTATGTCTATTATCTTTGCCTCTTCCTACACCACATCGTTCAGACAGCTTTGTAAGCACGCTTGTGTAAAGAGCTGACGTTTCCCAGCAGAAACAATCACAGTAATAAAGGGATTTTCAGACGTTCTGCACGGTTTTGCAAAACAAGCATGCATCGCTCGATACAAACTTGCTCGTCTTTGAACGTTACTTTTCCCCTCTTCATGCGAATCTCTCAGTGGTGACATAAAACTAAGGGGGCTTGCAAGGCATTGTGTTTTTAAAATTGTACAAAATAAATGCATGCAGAAAATTCAGTGACACTTAGCTTGCCTTTCAAACTGATTTTGTCATCGACCACAGCATAATTCTCTATTTCAAAAGCGGTCATAAAACTTTATTTACTGCAGAGTATTCATAATTCTTCGGTTAACTACAGTAGGTATATACCTAGCTGTCATATATCAAAGGAAATAACATAGATCGTGTGCGCAGATAAGTAATCGATGAATCGAACACGTGATACAGTATAACTAACCTCTTGGGGTTGAGCCAGAACGGTCTTTGAAGATACGGTAAAATGAAAATACACCCCATATCCTATGCACCACCCTCTAGCTTAATACCAACTGCAATCTATACTTCCAATCCCTTTATAGGTTACCCTTTACAAACAAAATGGCGCACACTCGATCCTCTTTATACTCACTAGGCATATATTTTCTAGTAACAAATATATTCTTTCTCTCTCCCTCTCTCTCTGGTCCTTTTGCAAGGTGTTTAATGTTTTTTGTACACAGCTCACGCCACTGCTGGCTGCAGAGAGGAATAAGAATGGATCAAGAGGTGAAGGAAAAACTTTATATAGTTTCAGGGCGCTGTTTTCTCATTCTCTTTATCTTCATCCACCAAAGAGGTCTTATCGCCTTCAGGTGCAGTCTACCATTTGTGATTCCATTGGACAAGCTCAGATGGAAAAAATACTTGGGGATTTACCTGGAATTGCCTTTCACTCCAACCCATATTGGATGTCTAGTATTTTGTAGAATATCGGTCCGAGAATTGGCGTTGACAAATCATTTTAAAAATGGATTTGATTTTTCACAATATTTGGAGATCAAAATATATTTCTTTTGGCAGGGAATATTCGGTTTCGTAGCAACCATCTTGCCTTCCAAATCTATCAAAGTGTGCGAAATCGAATTTTTTATGCACTTTTTCAACGATCGATGGGTGTCCGAATTTACAGTTGTAATTCTATAATGATCGTGCATTGAGTTCATCCTATTCCAAGCCCAAAACAAATTAGTCAGCAACAGAAATGAGTGCTTTGTCTGAATTCACAATTGATCTCAAAGTACAGAGGGATAAAGATTTTTACAGAGTTAAGTAAACGCGCGAATCTATATTACCACTTTTACCAAGACCTGCCATTAAAATTAAAGTATTGAATTAAACTTCGGAAACAGATAAACTTCAAATTGGACAAAGGAAATTTTGATAATGCGCAACAGTGATCGAAAGGGCAGAAGTGATCGATGTGCCAAGCTGGACATCCTGATATCATATTTCAGCAAATATTTCGATGCTTAAAACTAGTTGGCTGTTTTTAATAGAAAAAGTTCTGCGTGACTTTTTCGGTCATGAGAAGAGGATTGCTCTACCTTTATGGGATACAAGGTCCCATTCAAGGATGACTATTGCAAACTTTAGCCCAACATAAACGATTTTTGTTTCTTCGTAGGTATTGCAGCCTCTTTTTTAATCACATTTACATAAAATGGTTTATTTACATTGCACCTCTAACACCGTATAACTATCATGAGCACTGCCAGGTGAGAAAATGTGGACCTATTGTTCAGTAAAGTCGAAAAAAATTTCAGGGCTTTAGTGGGGTTGGACATGTGCTGAGGCTGTGGTTGGGCCGACCATGATGTAAACTCCAATTAAAGTTGAACTTGCGCATGTGTGAGCAGTGCTATATAGTTAGAAAGCGCAACTTAAATGGAGCTTCCTCAATTAACACGTAGCATGTATACAAACTCACACATGTAACAAATACAATTATATTTCATTTTTTCTGAACAATAGACCCAACCATTGCAGCCTTAGTCGCAGCAACAGTACATGAGTTATCTTTAAAAGTAAATGTTCTGACAATATGTAACACCTCTCGAACCTTCCTTCAGATACCAAACACGTGTAAATAAAATTATTGCAAGTGTCGAGATTAAATTAAAAGAACATAATCACGTAGTTATACGATCGTTTTATGTAGGTTATGATTAGGTTTTTTTTTATCTAACTGAATTATTGCAAACATTCAATGCAAATATACAAGTTTAAAAAATGCCAAGTCAGTTCACCTTTAAATTATAGGATTGCCTATAATGGCATATTTGGAACTAGGCTGTATATCTAGGTAGTTTTCATTTATATATATATATTTGGCATGCATTTGTGGGGCGTTCTTTATTTTGTCGAGAATTCAACAGCTGTTTTGGATCAATATCCAGTTGAGGCGTTTATTTCCACTTACCCGGCCGCCATACCTTTTTGCTCGCGCTTTTGGATTGCCTAGACGAGTCCCCACAATTCGAACAAACATCCCTTTTCATCCCACCCACTCTTCTAACTCTATTATTGCGAACATGCAGTTTTCTCAATACCTAGTACACTACTGCTTATATACCTACTAGGCATCTTCGTGCAGTATTATATAAAGCATTCCATTCTAATATGCTCATGGTGACTGCCATAAGTATACACTACTTCAGTTTGAAATGGGCTAATGCATACAAGATGATGCGATATCCAAATAATTTAATGTTCAGCCAAAGATCCCAGTATATATATATATACTGGGATATATATATATATACGGACATTTGCAACTGAAGTTAGTACTGAACCAACACGGAAGCCACTAAAGCCGAAAATGAAATCTCGAATCTTGCGTGCATTGGGTGAGATGATATTTTCCAATGACAGGTCATATTGTGATATGTGATCGCGAGAAAGGATTTGAAACACCTCATGCGTTTTTAAGTATGACTAGTATATAGGCCTCCATAGTATGTATATGTGAATCTAATACCGACAGAATTCTAGTATAAACTACTATAATATTTTTTGCTACTTTTCATGCCATATGTATCTGCAAAACTTGGCAACAAGGGAAGGAATTGAACTCTCAGATTGAGTTGCTCACAATAAAAAGCAACCGCGCAACATCAGTGTATATAAGAAGAGTTGATGACATCCTGCTTCAGGCATGATTTTCGAAAGGTACCTTTAAAATATCCCATTGACTGTCATTTCATATCTAATGCAATCTCCATACAACCACAAATTACAGGAGGGACAATTTACCTAATCACCTGTTGTAAGATTTTCTTATTGGTCTGAACATACAAGACATAATCTAGGTCTGTTTCGAGTAAAGTGTTTCCGATGAATTGTTGTTCGTGTATCATTTCATTTTCAGTTTATCGCCGATATACTGTAGTTTACAGTTTGAAAAAGGTTTTAAATTGGGAACCTATATCATGGACCAATTATTTTACTAACTTGCATAGAATTTTAATCATCTCATGCACTCCAGAGTACCCGGCATATGATGATTTAATTGCATCTTACTGTAATAAACCATCACTTTGCTACATATTTCGAGAACCAAATTTTGCTGCAAATCGAAATATTTAATACCTGATCATACCGATCGAATTCCACTAAATTATCTAGAAATCGACGCATCGGTAGACTTTAAAAAATGACCATTTCATTATATTTTCTCAGAAGTTCTGCCTGCTCAACTTGAAATTTAAAGCCTTGGTGTCAATGATATAGAAGAAAATTACTGAAAATTAATTATAGACGCTTATTCACAAGTTACTAGTGTAAGATGCTTAGTAAGCATGTCGAAGCGTGTCCTAGCTTTAGACATGTTTTCAATTTGCCTTGATCTCACGCAGCATATAAAGCTCTTGTATTTTCTTTCAGGAGGGAGTGCATCAAGATCCATTGGAAAAATATATATAAAAATCTACTTTTCTCTTCGGATTTCCTTTTGTACAGCTTTCACCGCTAATTCCGCAGCACATGCTTCACTTCAGAATTTAGGAGAGCCGGCAAAAACAAAAGAAAGGAGGACAAGAACTTTTGAAAACAAGACAAAGATGTTCACTAGGCGACAATGGCAATCGGACGTCACATGTTAGAGCAGTTTCATCGACTTCATAAGGTCGATACATCGACCTGATCGATCGATTAGGACAACCTGCACATCAGCAGGGAGCGACGACATCTCGCAGACGAACAACAAAACGTTCGGCTCTAGCATGTCATATTCCTGATTGATTGAAAACGAACAATAAATATTAATTGCTAATCTAATATAAAAGTTATATTGTCAAACTGTTTGCTAGTTGTTACATTAATAATTTCGAAATCTGTCTATTAGTGTCAGGTGGCCAGTTTATTGCATTATCTCATAAATACGCGTTTATAAAAGAAAGCTATCGATTTTACGTCGTCTCCGTAAACTTGTAAACGAAATTTGGATATAAGAAACAGCGAAAGCTTGCAATCATTGCCTCAGGAATCATTCATGAATGAGTACACCAAACAAGGTATACATACGGAACAACTACTGAAATATGCACTGCTTGTGTTCATAAATTAAAAATGCTGACAACACATGGAAATAAACCAAAGCGGCCACTTCGAACTAAATTATATACTAGCTGATGAGTCTCTAATTAAGCATTTCTCTGACAATCGGAAATTTAAATGCAGTTTCCCAAAATATTGTGCATTAAATTAACTCAAATTGCTTATAGGACAAAGGTACAATTCTTGGTGTGTAGACTCAGTGATCGCTTAAATAAGAACACATTCATTTTCCGATATTAAATTAACAATGATTCGTGAACTAATAGCTTGAACAGTGTGTATATAAAAAATTTACAAAGTGACTATTGATATTTCATTACCAGTAAACAATTTTCAGTTGTGACACAGCTTAGAATTACAAACATTCAGTTTTAAATGCAAAGTGGGCAAATGTATACATATATGATTTAATATTTATTGCGCTCAGCCGCTAATAAATTCAGTCTGTATTTATTGCCATATTATATAAATGCCAATCGATGATGTTATAAATTAAGGCAACATGGAGCAGTAAATTTAAATCTGACATTTAGCGGAAACGTAAATACGTGCCTTATAGAACATAATCCGCACACGAATTTCGCAATAATGAAGCACAATGATAGGAGTAAATCTCGCCATTAACGGGGGTAACAAAGCATATAAATTGATCTTAAGTACCAGCCTATACAAGCTATAAATCCGACGATTGCCATACAGCATGACGGGCAAAAAAGAATCGAAATAATATATGTAGTTCTAGTGAGAGATGGAAATATCAAGTTCAATGATGATGATAGCTAGCCAACATAGACAACTTCCAAGAAACAAGCACAAATTTTATTACTTAAAGTTTGATTCGCATGCAATATGATCATTAAGAATTGTGATCTGTAGCCTATATTTACCCACGCAAACGTCCACAATAGATCAACGAATGCAACAAACTATGTGATACTACGCCAGAGTATTTTTTCCGAATTCACGTGAGCGTGTTTCATAATTGCGAGCTATAATTTATTAAGCTGGAAAAACAACGGAGCAAAACAAAGCCACGCACGGCACATGCAATATTTCCGGCGACTGCTAACAGATAAAATCATACTTTGTAGACAGAACTGAACTCAATTATTATACTGCAATAACATTTAAATTAACGATAGAAATAATTATTAAATTGGGGAATTCATAATACAATGGATTCACCTTAAATGAAAATATACATACATGCACAAGAAATATGACATTTGTGGCAAGACTAGAATCAACAAAAATGTTAAATTTACAAAAGCAGGCGAGAATTAAGGTTCACAGTGCAATTTAAAAGTTAACGTACTTTATTAGGCATGCAATTCATTGTTATTTGCTGCGTAATTTGCCAATTGCAATGGTATAAAAATGAACACATTTTACATATTTCATACGGAGATAAATAAGGGATACCGGGGCATGATGCGCGACATGGAGTGAAACCTTGACGATCGAGCTATAATGATATCAATACGAGTTCAAAAATCGAGATATATACTCTGTTAAAGTGACCCTCTCCAGATGTTTATATAGGTTGGCATGTTTTCGAACAAATCATTTTCAGAAAATTATTCTAACTTTTCACTCGTATTTGGCAACATCTGGCGATATGCTAACTTTCAGAAAATTAATGTATAATATAGTACAAGTCATAACCTGAATTACATTTATCCTGAAGAAACATTTAACAAAAGTTTTTTTTTGTAATTATCGGACATGGTGATAATTATTGACGAAAAGTGCCTTGAGTTTGCAACCAAAACGATTATTTATTTCTGTCGCCCTGTCGATTATTTCTTGAAATTACTAGTTTCCCGATCTGTATTTCACAATAATTTTTTTATAGAAATTTATGTATGGATCCTGCATACAGGTAATAAAAAATACACATAGCATGATTAAGCATCTAATTTCTTTTTGGATTCAGGAACATTCAATTTATAATTGTCTAACAAAAGGTTTTTTTGTGGGAAATAATTCCCTAACGTCTGCTGTCGCATCTCACATTTGTACTGCATCTTCCAATATCTAGGCCAACGAAAAGCACTGTGAATTTAATGCAATTTGCTAGAAGTATTATTTTGGCAGTCGGCTGTTTAAACTTTCTTCAGCTTGAAAAGCTGCATTGTATCAAGATCAAAATGTTATAGTAATTTAATACGCTATTTTCGAAAATTGGTGAAACATCACAAAGTTATGAATTTACTGAAAAGATATTTAATTTAAAGTTGTAACACAATTTTGTTCATATTTTTCGATACTTGTCAATCTTCCAGGGTTTGCAAGTGTCATGCGATGAAATGTTAATTCTGCTTGCGTAGTTATCGTATGTAGGCTTGATTATAGCTCACATTGTGTGCCATTTTTAAATATTCTACAATGATATTGTGGAAGAATATGAATATTGCGAACGCTTAAAAAAGACTGGCATTTGCCATTTCTCGCAGCATGACAATGGGATCGAAATTTATCATCGAGGATCTTGTCGCAAATTCCACGCCACAGTAAGCAATTCATTGCACACACTATGTACGTGTAAATTATACCAACAAGCAAGCGCTTAAATCACTGTCAAAACGAGCTCCTCAAAGGTTGGTAGTAAGTTCAGAAATTTCATTATAATTGCCATGCACTCTAATGACTTTGCCATTCTGACTGACATGTTTTCCAATTTTCCAGTGTATGCAAAACTTTCAACCACTTGCAGGCACTTTTTGGTTTTGCCAGATTCGAATTTGTCCAGAGAAGAGACACGACAAAGACAATTATAATGCGCGATTGATTTTCACTCTATCATAACTAGATCCTCGTTCTATATGTTAGAATCCATTATGTATTTAGCACCTTTTGATAAATATATGCTGTTGCGAAGTATCCAAAATGCCATGCTGATTTTTATTCAAATATGTAAATACATTTCCTTGCTATAATCTATATACCGCATGTTTCATTTATCTTGAGATGACTGAGAATCTTGGAAAATAAACTTCATATCCAAAAATGTCCGGGAAGGAAAGAGATCATATGAAGGGGCACATCAGTGCGTGCCAGAAGTGTGCCAGAAGTGTCCCCCCAGCCCCACGTTGTGGGTGGGGGAAACTTTGAAATTTTAAATGGGAACCCCCAGTTTTTTTTTGTAGATTCTGAAAGTATATTTGAAAATAAGTAACTTTCATTAGAAACATTTTTTCTAATCATAGCAGATGGGGCTGAAATCAGCGGAAATCAGTTTTACCGGGTTATGCACACGAGAACAGATTCAGTCCATTCTGTAGTCCGTTTGCGGCAGAAATGTACAATTTCTGGTCATGAACACTGATGTACTGGTTGATTTCGGCGAGTCGCCTGGCCTCTCACCGTCGGGGTGCTTGATTTCAGTGAGTCCCCTCGCCTCTCACAGTCGGGGTGCTTGATGCAGAACCCAAAGTAAGCTTTGGATTGAATCGGTTCTAGTGTGCAAAACCTGGTGAAACTGATTTCCGCCGATTTTAGCCCCATCTGCTATGATTAGAAAAAAATGTTTCCAATGAAAATAATTAATACTTATTTTCTAATGTACTTTCAGAATCTAAAAAAACCCGGGGGTTTCCATTTGAAATTTCAAAGTCACCCCTTCCCCACCCACAACGGGGGCTGGGGAGGGACACTTCCGGCACACACTGATGTGCCCCCTCAATAGGATCACTTTTCCTTTTCGGATACGACGCTTATTTTCCCAGATTCCCAGTCATCTCAAGATAAATGAAACACATGGTATATAAAAATTTAGCCACTTTTCGGTTTTGTCACACAACTCCTTCCAAACTACCGCACCGTTTTGCACCAAATTTTGGCACAGCGGCGCACACCACCCCCTGAGTGTTATTGGATGCCAATTACCCACCTGACTTACCTGTGAGAGGTGTAATCTTAATCGCCAAGAAAAATAGCGCCGTCTGGTGGATGCAACCAACTATATTTCGTTCCAAATTCCCTGTTGCATTTCAATTAAAGTATTTCATTCCAATTTCGCTGCTCCGTTCCAATTTTCCTATTCCATTCCTAACTTTCAAAACACTGAATAACACCGGGTCGTTCAACACAGCAGTTATTTCATCACAAAACGCAGAATGAACTCTATGAGTATATTTCCAACTTTCCCATGGACTGTTTCATGCTCTGCATAACCTACAATTTTTCCAATCATCCTTGGTCTCCTTAATCCACCTGTGCAGGACCTTTCAAAGGTGGAGCACATCTTCACCTTTGAGAGGTCCCTAGCACACTTCAAGGTTCTAAATTCGTCAAATCCTTCACGGTGAGCCACAGCAACGCGTGGCCTGGTACGGCTTGTGTTAATATAATTACCATTATGATAACATATCACATTTAGTATATGTTATTACCTGGTTTGTTGTCAAATGTAAAGAAAAGATATCGTGCGCTATAGTAAAGGAAATGTCTTCAATTGTCTTCGAACAATTAATCAGTACATGTGCCAATCATTCCATTGTGCAGGCCTGGCCTATACAAATTATTATTACTATTGGATATCAACTAGCTGTGTTGGCGACATAATCTTCTGAAGTTTACATACTGTCAAATCACTCTTTAATAGCAGCCCCATATTTTATAGAAAATGCTGATGTGTAAAGAGGATGCTCGGAGTCATATGGTCCTTGGATTGTGATAATTACAACCTATACATTTATCCTACTACAGAAACACCAACTGAAGTGTATCGGAGAGCCAAAGATATAGGCTTCCGTCTAAAATTTTTATCAATTTGATCCACGTACCTATTCCTGCATAAAACCGATCGAACTTGCTTATATTGGAAACATTTGAGAATCGGATTGCTTGGGTAAGAAAAAGTTTGTGCGTAACGTTAATCCGTCCACCCTCTTCTGTTAGTCCCATACATTACTTAACACTAGACTTATTACATGTTATCACCTCGAAGCCACAAAATTCACCAAGGTACACGGAATACTGGAGCGCACTCGCATACATCAATAACACAACCTTGTACAGGTACTGCCACGATATATTGAATACCGGTGTATTATAGACTTGTGGTATGAGCAAGTGGGTTTGTATTACAAATGACATAACAGTGTAATGATGCTAATGAAATCTCATTCGTCTATTTTATATGTACATCCACAAAACCCAACAGAAAGGTTCATCTATAATTTGAGTTAATAAGATAACACGCTATCATCACTGAAATGTAATACGTATTTACATTCAAGTTTTCTGAAACAGGGGTTCCTTAAAATAATTTTGACAGATGTTCGGAGAGAGACGCGGTACTGCATTTGAATTAATTGTGGTAATACTCTGCGAATTACTCTTATAACTAAGCATCCAAATGTTTTTATATTGCTTTGAACACATGCTTAATATTTCAAATGCATTGCTGCAATTTCTGATTATTGGTAATGTATGAATTGCAATACAGCACATGGCAATTTAAGTAGTAACAATACCAAGACCATAAAACATGCACAGCGCCGCTGGTTTTAATGCCGCCCTCCAGTATATGGCAATTTCTCAACCATTCAAACAGTAAAATCCGAAAGTGAGGCTTTAAACTTCGATCGAGTGCATGCATGCTACATGGAAATACCCTTCCTAATGATCATTCGGCAGTTAGCCTCAGACGTGCACGGCTAGTAAAATTTAATTTGCAGCTTACTAATCGTCCATAACCCTTCGGTAATTGGATCAGAACCGAGTCAGATATCCTGTTGACTGCCGAATGTTGTCAGATATTTTACGACATCTCTCGGCTCAAGAAATACTGCGCACAAATAATTTCCAATTGATTTTCGGCTAAACTCCACGAGTGCAAAATGAAAATTCGCACACTTCAGCGAAATTACGTTCCACTTTACTTCCCTTTCTGGTTACTCTCCCTCAAAGAAACTATACTTATTTTCAGATCTAATGGAGTGTATGTAAATGCGTGATGGTATGAAATTAATGAGTATAATTAATGAGTAAATATGTTATCTGGCCTGGGTGGGCTCTACGGAATTTTGTTCAGTAAAATGTGATTGCGCTGCGTGTTTTATCATCTCGTATACCTGTAAAATGTAGTTTTCATACACGGCCGTTATTAAAGCTTGAACACCAAGGATAATTTCTCATACTGCGCTAGCTTCGCTTAATCCAAAAGTGGCTATTTATTCAGTATAGCGAACGAAACCTGCTTAAAAATGAAATTCATTAAATTAATAAGTCAGAAATAATTTTATTAAAAAGAATAACAACTTACAACACGTGCTATATCAAGCTTAGGAAATTTATTTTGCATATTTAGCATGTCCCGACATCGTTTTTTCGATTACGCCCCAATCAATGATCCTAGAATACATACTTGCAATGAAACCGATTCCAAAAAGTCAATTGGGCTACGAAATTGTCTTGCGAGCAAATTGGAGCTCTCAATTGCAACCCTGTTATTTCGCAGCCCTGTATTCCGAGAGCAATTATACCACGTGTCATGAAACTGGGACATTATTTGTCTCCTCTTCATGCAGAAAAAAGTGCAGACTTACACAAGATGCTTGAATATGCAGTGCACAATTCTGGGAGTTCGATTTTTTTCGCTGCGGAACACGTCTTTCACGTTATATGCACTTTAGTCCATCAAGCGGTGAATAGGATTTGAGAGTGATATTTTTCTCAAGAGCAATCAAAGCATTAACTAACTTTCGTGCGAATTCAGACTGAAAAATAAAGCCGATTAAAAAATGATGCTCCAGCTCAAGAGAAAAAGATACGAGCAAGGAGATCGCATAACGACATTAGCCTAATCCTCACAAGGGAGACGACGTGTGAGCAAGACAAGATGTCATTAGGCACGGATTGATACGTCACCATGTGACTGAAGTAATGACGTCAATGGCCGACGAAGGGGGTAAAGTCAATGCCACGTCTATGAGACGTAATCCCAAGCCATGCATCATCTGCGATCGGAAGTACCTGCCTTCATTTCCAGCAACATGGAAATGCAATTAAACATAGTCCAGGCGTCGACGTAAATGCCGTTAGTTGGTGCCATGATTTAGAAGCACATCATGATCAAGATTAGGAAACCTAAGCACCATCTTAACCGCTATTCATTTGGTATATTGTTCACAAGGTGATGATGGCTAACATTGATCTTAAGACCTTTGGAGACGATAGATCATCGTCTATTATAGATATAAGTTAGGTTAGGTACCTTGATTGAACATTTTTAACAGAATTGCTGTATCACGCTAAACGCAAATACTGTCTAAGAAATATGTACTTACTCCATTTCGTTTTGAGAACAATAGAAATGACTTGGTTACATCTACATCAACATAATTTACGAAAGAGTAAGACGTTGTGCATGTCTAATTGCCGCAATTTATATTTTTATGAAATCTATTAAATTGCATTTTTTAATATTTGCGGATTAGGAAATATTGGGCTCTAAATTATGCAGGGTGAAGAAAAACCTTTGCCCCCCCCCAAAAAAAAAATACATTGTCACTTATTTTAAAAATCTGAATACGCCGTGACAGCAAGTCCAGAATATTCCATCCAGTGGTGCCAAACCATTTGATCTATATACAACTGCCCAACTGCCGTCAAGATTATCAAAAACCTAACATAAAATGAAATAGCTGGGGCAATAGTTCAAATTAGTACGTTGAAGACATTCAAATTAGTCTGTATGTTGAAGAAGACATTCAAATTAGTACGTTGAAGAAGACATTCGAATTAGTACGTTGAAGAAGACATTCAAATTAGTACTACAGAGCAACTTTTAAGCGAAATGGAATAGACTTGAAAGCTGCTAAAAAAATTGTTAGTTTTGGCAATTTCACACGTTTCATTTCATTTAAAAGTTGCTCTGTGGCACAAAATTGAATGTACTCTTCAACGTAATAATTTGAACAATTGCTTTAAAATTTGCAAAGTTATTCTGGATTACCTTGAAGGCAGTTGCAGAGCTTAAAAGTAAGTTTAGAGAGTAAAATACAACTAACCTTAAATTTCTATCTCATTTTTTTGCCGAATTATAGCGTCTCAAAGTGTATATACGTAGGGGTACCCAAAAGTAAGTAGACTGATTTTTTTGTGGCCAGAATTTTTGCGGAAGGCCTTCCGCTTTTAGGAGAGTGTTAAGTAACTTCATACGATTCAGTTGTCCAAGTTTCGTCCCAAAAAAATATTTCGTTCATTTGGTGTTAATTTTTTAGTGAGAACTGTTTTGCATGTTCGGCGTTTTTTTTAACCTCAATAACGTCGCCAAAATATTTTCCTCTCACGTCCCTTTTTATTCAAGGAATTAAAACTAGTTCCAGGGTCAATGCCAGGTGAATTGGGGGGTTTGGCAAAAGGGCTATTTAATTTTTTTAATCAAAATTGGCGCGCAAACTTCGGTGTGAGCAGAGGCGTTCATTAGAATCTGCCATTGCAAAAACGATGATGAGAGCTCTTTTGATTAAAAAAATTAAATAGCCCTTTTGCCAAACCCCCCAATTCACCCGACATTGACCCTTGAACTTGTTTTAATTCTCTGAATAAAAAGGGACGTGAGAGGAAAATGTTTTGGCGACGTTATTGAGGTTAAGAAAAAAACGCCGAACATGCAAAACAGTTCTCACTAAAAAATTAATACCAAATGAACGAAATATTTTTTGGGACGAAACTTGGAATACTGAATCGTATGAAGTTACTCTACACTCTCCTAAACGCAGAAGGCGGAACTGCAAAAATTCTGGCCACAAAAAAATCAGTCTACCAACTGCAGCGAAATCAATGCTAATTTCCAGAAAAACGTCAGGGGGTCATAATGTTTTGGCCACTCAGTGTAGTTTACCTTCCCCACAAAATTGTCAGAACCTTTATCTACAATTTAACAATCCTGAAATAACTGTCTCCACCAAAAATTTGAAAACCACAAGGAATCACTAAACACAACCATTAGTAAATTGTTTTGAGGCTCAGAGGGATATCGATATTATGAATATCTGATTATCGTACAAACGAAAAAATTGCATGTGTAAGAAACGAATTTTTTCCACTATTTTTTTAATGCTAGAAAGGTTTTTATGCACTTAATTTTAAAAATACATAGCATTATTCCTTCGCAATTAATTGATAAAGCTATGTTTTAAATAACATAATGGAAAATACATAAATTTGAAGCGCATATCCGCCTGTAAACAATTTTATTTTTACTACGTATACATTTATGTATTTCATTAATGATCAAATTAATTTTTCGTAGCAGCAACAAAATACTGTTTACAATGAGAACGCCTGTCCATGCACCGCATTCGAAGCTTCTACAAATTTACACTGAAACTGGGGAGATACGGATACAGGGAAGTAAGTTGATATTTCTTAGTGATTATAGATTCAAATACTATTTGGAAATATTCAAATTAGTTATGTGATACCTGTGTGAAGATCCGTGCTTTAAGAAATTGACGGCCAACATGCATGGAAAATGAAATATGTATATTAATTATTGCGCAGCTGGATCTCAAGTTTCTCTCATGTAAAATGTATGCATGAAATGCAAAATAATAAAACAACGGGCAGCAGTAAGCATGCATGCACCAAAAAGTAGAACAAGTTTGTTGCCGGTCGTTCGGAGGTACATCGATCATAATTTGGCACTAAAGGGCGGATGACAGCCGATTAAATTAAAACGAAATCAACCCGTTGCTAAAGATTGCACGTAAATCGAAAACTACATGTGTACCTGAACGCGATAAACAATAATTTTTTAAATTATGAAACATGAAAATATGAAATTGTTGAACATCTACGAATACTTGGTCTACATATTATGCATATAGGAAAACATGGAGATATTAATTATAAAAGATAAAAGTTTGTGTTTTACAATTAATAAACAAATAGAATTCGTCAAAAATGTCAAGTTGATCGGAGTCGCTAACTTCTAGCAATGAGAAATGCATGGAATATTCTGTTAATTATTCCAATTAATAGTGTGGTATTAATGACACATAAATAGCATGGGTTCCTCATTGTATCTTGCAAGTTATTGTGCGATGCGCCTCAAAGAATCTGCCCAAAACATTCTAAAGAAAGACAAATTAAATAATGCTGAACATGAAAATGTATCACGTTAATCCTTTGTATTGCCGGTGTGTTAATTGACTAAACAGTCAAAGAAATTTAAACGCATTAAAGTTTTATTGACAATATAATTTAAACATTTCATAGATTTTTACAAAATAATTGGGCAAATATTAACGCATATGTACTGCGTCCACTCCACGAGTTATTTTTCATTTTTCGTTTGTGCCAGATGCATAGATTTTTATGCCATTTTGCAATATAATTGAGTTAATTGTTTTTAGTTCAAAAAATAGATTCTATAACAAATTTGTCAGTAAAATATAGTGAATAGCGTGACAGATTAATCACGATCAAATACAGTAAATACGGAAACTCCCTTACATTAGGGGTACTCAGATTGCATGCGCACTTACACAGTTTTGCAATTAATGGGGTCGTCCATAAAATACGTTTGCAAAAATTGCTAAAATTTTTACTCCTTTCTCCCTTTCATAACATATTGTGACAAATCCCAACACCCTCCCCCTGGATGAACGTTATGTACAGTAAAACCTCGGGATCGGGTCACCCTCTTAATAGGGTCACCTGGATGATCGGGTCGCCAAGGGAAGGCACAGAATTTGTCTTCCATAGGCTGTGTGTATTAGCTTGCTGGTTAATCGGGTCACCCCGGATATCGGGTCAAGAGCCGTCAGTTTGATCCCCTTGCATGAGCATATGCAGATCGGATAATCGAATCACCTGGGGTTTGCTTTTGAGACATAACTGCCGCTATTTCCATGTTTGGACGAGTCACCACTTTAATTGCTGTAAAACGTTCCTGCTTTGGGCAAATTTTATTTCTCTAGTCAAGCGTTGGGTCATAGCTTCGTTGTTTGCAGGCTACTGTACTTGATCAAGGAGAGCATCAAGCAAACATTTCGGTATTCTCAGCAGTGAAACAGTATGGCGACCAAAAAACGAGTTGAATTGGGACTTGCAGATTCATAAATGTGTCTCAATAATAAATTCCATACCGCAATTGTAAAATGAAACGCAGGAAATTTTTCAAAAATTTGTGATATATCGGTTAATAGAGTCACCTCATAGATGGGGTCGCATTGAGGCAGGTCCCTTGGGTGACCCCATTAACGAGGTTTTACATAAATGACACTCCTTTTTCGAAAAAAAACGTAAACCAAATTAATATATCAGCATATTTAGATGAAAGATGCCATTTTATTTATAATTAACACATTTTAAAAAGGTTGAATGATACATATGTATTACACAAATAAGTTATCCGGATTTCCAAATCGCATAACGGGAAAAAATTGATGAACGCATATATTATGGGAATGGCACCCTCCAACAGGTCTCAATTTATCGTACACATTTGTCACAATTACCACAGACCCCTCTCCCCCTTAAAGTGAACGTCTTTTATGGATAACCCCTATCGCAGAAACCTACCAAAGTGCTAAGTCACGTGCCGAAATGCTGGACTCTTATTTGGCGTGGAGAACTGCGAAGGCTTAGCAGTTCTGATTAGCTAAAATGATCAGAATATTTTAAAACGTGTTCATTGTAAATAAAATTGCATATTTCATCAGAATGTGTTGATATATTAATTTAGTTTATGCTTTTTTCCAGAAAAGGGGGGTCATTTACATTATATACACAACGTTCATCCAGGGGGAGGGGTGTTGGGATTTGTTACAGTATGTTATGAAAGAGGGGGAGGGTAAAAAATTTAGCGATTTTTGCAAACGTTTTTTATGGACCCCTCCCTATCATAAAATGGCGTACATTTTTTCACGGCAATATGCGCTCTATAAAGGTTCAGTTTTTTAGTTTTGTCTTTTATGCTGTTTAGAAAAAGATAAAAAACATAAATCATGTATTTGAATAAAAAACCAAGAAAAAAACCTCTACAGAAATCGGAATATTTTAATTACAATGCAACTGCAGCGACAACAATAACCTTTAATCACAGATGAACTCGTTCGCAGAGGCGTTCACGAAGGGATCATCCGGAATAAAGCCGACAAGATCTTTGGGCAATCAGTGCCCGTTCCAGCATTGGTGAAAATCGTACAAAAGGGTCGTTTATTCACTTCAATGGCCGGTATAAAGTAAAAAAGCCTTACAGGAAAGGGGATATTAAAGTGACGCAGAATAGAATGAAAGGGGTTGGAGTTGAGGGTTCAATGATTCAAAGAAGGGGAGAAACTGTGTGATTAATGCGACTCAACATGAATGTGGAACCACCTGCAAATTAATGAAGCATCAAGCCAAAGCCCGTTCGTAGATGCATGAAAGGGCATCCGTTTTTTAAACAAGATCTCCAATGGCTAATTTATCGTGCCAGCAACTTGCTCAAAATCAATTACCAAACAATAATGTTGGATAAGTCTCCAAACTACAGTCGAATTCAGAATTGAAAAACGGTAGTTGTAGTCAACTTAAGAATGAAATTGGCGCATTTCGAGAAGCATAGAAGCCTACAGGTGCTTTTTCCTTATACATTTCCGGAATAAACATGGAGGCGAAGTTAATCTGCAAGTTTGCATTATACAAATATGGCAGCCTTACTAATGTGCTATTCAGGCAAGGCACTTTACAAGTCAGCACAGGTCAATGCGCATGAGACAACTAAACTGAAATCGATAAGCGCAGCATTTATTCACCTGTATGCTAGTCAACAGTTTGACCTCTTAAACGAATCTCATTGTACTATGAACTACCATCATGATAGTAAATTTCAACAGCAGACAAGTGAATTATTGTGCGAGACATCAGGCGTAGTTGAAAATGTTCAGTAGGCTCTACATTTGAGATGGCTTCAAAAATCTCTACACCGGAACCAATGACTCAATAATGTATAACTTTCACAAACGCCACATATATATACAGGGTGAATGCGAATAAAACCGACAAACAGCAGGGAGTGATTCCTGACTTGAAATGGAGCAAAAAAGGTCCTATAAACCCGTGTCCCCAAATGCTTAGTTTTTTAAGTAGCACCTACATAAAAATGTGACATCCATAATTAATGCTCCCCACATCTTTCCATTGATTCTTTTTAAGGAACGCAGATGCGTTACTAATAAAGATGTGGGGAGCATGCATTATGGATGTCCTATAGGTGCTACTAAAAAACTAAGCGTTTGGGGACATGGGTTTATAGGACCATTTTTCCTCTATTTCAAGTCAGGAATCAGTCCCTGCAGTTTGTCGGTTTTATTCATATTCACCCTGTATACTACTTGCATTAATTAACTCGTTGTCTGATTTTCATCTTTGATAGTAATTAACGTACATTGCTATCATTGACGATCAACAGTGCGACAAGTGAGACCTGTTCAACCAAAACATGGACCTTCCATTTAGTTTAAATACATGGTATACATTGTAAGTTGCAGCTTGCAGCCATAACGAAAATGTTGGTCGAATGATGTCACAAAATTGAGTGTACCGGGCGAGTCATAAGTTCAGTGATGGCCTGTTGCTTTTGTAAATGCGTAACGGTCCGTTACGTGAAAATAACGCGCGAACCACTCAACTGAATCTAACAACACACTGAGTTTATTTCCACAATTAGGGGAGACCGGGGCGAGTTGGTTCATTTTCTTATTTTTCCAGATTGAAGAATTTGGTCAAAATGTAGGATATCGCTATTTATTGCCTTTAACAGTACATAACTTTTAGGTCATTTTCATACATGTGTTTGAATTTTAAAAGTTTTAGGTTAGCTAAAAAAATTAATGGTTTTTTCATTTTTTACGATTCTCGTTTGTAAGATGATTTCAAACTATGTTTCCAAAACTAAAAAAAAATATTTATTATTTAGTTCATGGCAAAATATTCTGAAGACGTGCAATTATAAACATTCCGTCAGGTGATAGGTCAAACTCTCAGGCGCCAATTACAATTTATTGTTTGTAGGCTAAATCCTGTTTTCAAGCGACAACTAAAAAAATTACGAACTCATTGTGCAATGTATGAAAGCCGAATTCAGGGGCTGCACGAAAGCAATTTGCAATGAATTTAATGGAATATCGACGCCAAACAGACAGAATGACGCCATTTTTAAAATATAGAGTAGGCTTAGTGCGCCGTTACCAGATTGCCTGATGGCTGCTATGTGATTTGATACAGCAATTGGCATCATTTGAATCCGATTTTCAGAACATTAAATAGTTATAGTTGAAGTTCCAGAAACAAAATATACCACTGCATACCACAACCATCCCTAGCAAAAAAAATGTAAAGCTGCTGGAGGTCTGCAATAAAGCTGTGAATGACATGCATGAGACAGCCAACAATTTTTGTTAAGGCGACGCTCTGCCCGTTGAAACGTTCGACTAAGCTTTCCTGCTTTTTGGCGACTGGGTGGTGGGTGGCGATTGTACTTCGGGTTATACTCCCCCGTCTTGAAGACACTGGCTGCCATAAATATAATAAAAATTAACCAGATCGGCCAAGCTAATTAGAGCACTTTGATGATATTTTGAAATAAATCGAAATTTGGAGATTTTCTTTATACACTTTTTGAGTTCCCGATTAAACCGTTAAAGATACAAGAAAAAACTATAGAGGCAAAGTTATTCAGAACAGTATTTCAGATCGCACTGTTGTGCCCGAATTTTAAAATAGGGCCTCTTTGTCCATAATTAATGTAATCAACGAAAACTTGCATTTTTGAAAAAATCGCAACCCGGAATTTCATTAATTACGGACGAATGAGGACCTATTTTCGAATTCGGACAAAACAGTGCGATCTTACTGTGGGATATTATGATTTCCTTAAGCTATTCTGAGGTTTAAGGATTACTTTTCAATTTATCCTATATAGTACTGGTATGGTATTATTTACTGAAAGATTTACCAAATATTTTTTTGACTTTAGAGCATAACGGGCATATGATATTACAACGCGAAATACATTAATCTAATAAGCATTTACACATCAAATGCAGATACACATTGATTAAGCGATACAGAAAGCGGAATAATTTGCCACTATTCGACTTTCTTTATTACGCAAAGAATCGTGTACTGGGTAGGCACTTACCCCGATCAGTGTAGAACTATATCAGATAATTAATTTTCCTGACATAGAAATAGACGGTTTTAGCAACTCACTTTCACGTTTGCTCGAGTTATAAATTTATTCTGTGCAGATGACCTCTGACGTTAATTGTGCGCACAAAAACTCTGTCAAGTATAGGTAAAAATTAGCATCCAAAATCAACTATTCCACTCATCCATCTTCAGGAGGCAAAAAGCGACACCATGTTAATCATTGTGCAAATTATTTCCCTATGATAAATGGAAAAGAGGAATCACGTGGGTATATTTCATCAACGTTGGATACAAAATTAAATTGAATATGTACTCCTGGTAGACCATATGTAGATCTCAAATAAAAATGCACTTCAAGCTGTGAATTAATCTTAGTTCAATAGGGATATTAAGACGCAATCAGCATCGTCATATATTCTACATTGTTAAAATGTACAAAAGAACTCGTCGGGCAAATTACGCAATGTGCATGGACAAAGTGGGCGTTTTCGGCAATTCAGTTTCGATCTAGTCGACTGAGCATTGGCTAGAAAAGTTGGTCGGGAATTCATGCGGTCGACCTACAATTGCGAAACGGGCCCTAGCCAATTCAAAGCATCCAATAGTATTTTAAAAATATCATTAATAAATGACATTCAACGCGAATAAAAAAATCATTCCCTTTTGCTTGCTATGTGCGGCGGGTGGCGATTGTACAAACTATAAAGTCGAGTTATACTCGTACTTCTCAGTTTTTAAAGGGAACCTTCAGATGTACGCCCCCAATGGGGGGGGGGG
>WWPM01005595.1:0-26327 GCA_023279145.1 Glomeris maerens | reverse complement strand
CTGTATGATATTTATTAATGTGCAAAATTGCAATAGTTCATGTTGCATAGTTTCTGAAATATTACCTTCCGAAATGCAAATTTTTTTCTTTCGAACAAACTCTGAAGCCATTTTTGATGCATCATAACTTTAAATTTTTTCAAAATAAACATATGTTTGAATTTTTTCCTTAAACTACACCTAAATGAGACCAATCGTACCAAATCGTAAGTTTGTGCTGCAAATACTTTCCGAATTATAAGGTTCACAACTTGGTACAATTTCAACTCGCAAGTTCTCGGCCTCCGACGGACTCGCAAACAAATGCTCGTAATTCAGAAACTAAACAACATACAGACCTAAAATTTTGCAGGCAAACATCAAACATATAGTACTAACACTGTACCAAAAATGATCAAGATTGGTGGGGGTCATGTGGGAGGCATTTGTGATTTGGCATGGAATGACTCTAATCCTAATCCCTCCTTATACAGTGTGGGAATTGCAAGGAAAGAGGTGAGTGAGAATCATTTAATGATGATATTTATATTTAGGCATTGAGCTGATCTCCAATAGATCACTGGCACCAGGTTTTTAACCTTTTCACTAGTCGACGAAAATCCAATTGAAATTGTGCATAGACCGTATTAGCAATTTGGAACAATGGCTTCAAGCACCTTTCGAAGATATTTTAGGCGATAACACCGAGGAAAAATTAATTACAAGTATGTATTATCCATAAAAATTTATAGAAATGACTTGTCACACGCATTTTTATTTTTTTCGGTGACGTCACGGGGGGAGGGGGTAAAATAGAAACTGATTATTGGTGGTCGAGGGGGGGAGGGGGTTGAAAAATAGCGATTTTTGGTGACGTCATTTGTGCACGGCCCCTTATCCGAACTGGTGGGGATTGAACCCCATCCGTATAACCACTCTTGGTATGAGTATAACCAAATATGCGGATGATTGAAAAAATGTAATTTCTTAAATAAAGAACAGTAAAATAATGGTGTAGAATACAGTAAAAGTATACTGATTAGTTATGATGATTAAAAGACTAGGCCCTATTTTATTTATTTTTTTACAATACACCCAGAACAGTGCATTTCTATTATCTGGGTAATTGGCGATTCAGATAGCTGGAATTCAGATTATTGGAGTTCTTCTGTACTTATATACATGTATGGTATGCACGAAATAAAAAAACGATTAAATATGGTATAGTTTGGGGTCAAAATAGACTCCAGGTATAGAGTCTACACATTTTTCCAAGCAGGCAGGAACTGAGGGCTAAGCATCCTCTGTCACCCATAAATATACAATTTTACACTTTGTTGTAACAATAAAAATTGAAGATATTTATGTGGGAATTTAAAATTCATGATGCCAATAAAAATCTATGGTACCGCTCCAATTCGAAAAATATGGAACACACAAAGTGTTATTTACTATTGATAAAAGTGTCATTCCCTATTGATCTTTATAAAAATATATACGCATAATGTAATAATTTAACAATGTCGACAGATGATCATAGGCATGAAGGTTAGATTTGACAACGCAGCAGACTCATAAGAAATGCATGAAAGCCAAATGAAACTGCTTTTCAATGCCATGAATACGGGAAAGTACTCTTTTCGCAATGCTGAAAAAGTCAATCAACACTTTTTTGTGGGTTCCTGAAATAAATAAATGTAGGTATATAAAGTCCCAACTATATCAAATCTTTACCAGCATCACCAATTTTTGCTGCAGTACTACACGCAAGGTAACCCACAAGCTCATTTTCAACCTAGTTTTATTTCTCCTGATTCATTGCACAATAACACTTATGTGAAATGAAAAATCATTTCAAAAGTAAGTAAGATTAAATATTATACGTATATGACTTTAGACAAAATGGCGACTTGCAGTATTTTGTTCCTTGTTGTGATCGGGATGCCCTTTCTTGTTGCGCGAGTCTCGTGTGAACGCAAGTTGTATGAAAGTGTCCTAAATCAAGGTTACGTACTTAAAGAGTTAATTCTCTATTCCGTGATATGTAATCTACCGATGCAGTCATTAGGACCATTTATCCCACCTATGTACAGATGAAAGGCAAGCATGCCCCAATGTGAACTGCGCGGGAAAACCTAGTTGCAGCATTCCCGCGCAATGTAGCCCTCACAAATGCTGCATAGATCTCATTAATGATAGTACATGTTGCTTCGAAACTGGAGATCCAACTCATGCAACTACTACACCAACTACAGCAAGTCCTACCACTTCAACAACTACAACAATCCCAACCACTACACCAACTGCAGAAAGTCCTACCACTATACCAACTACAACAATTCCAACCACTGCACCAACTACAGCAAAGTCAACACCAAATTCAAAAGGTTAAATACCACTCTTTCTTATACTTGTCACTTTAGCAACTATTATTAGAAAATAGCATGTTACTGCAGCTTAAATGTTTCACCTGTCTATTATTTCCCGCAAGTTCTTATCTACTAGGGCGGAACGAAAAGTAATGCCTGTTTGCCTGTAACTTTTTTAGTTTTTGACCGATTTTAAAAATTATTTCACGGAATGAAAGCTCCATATGTCTAGCACACGGGACAATATTCACTTTTCGATATTGTCCCCTTTTTTTCCCACGCGCACGCGCTAAAGATGAACAAATTTTGTATCACGTCAGCGAAGAATTCTACTGACTGATTGTGGCACCACTTGTGAACTGCTGCCTTGACCTCATCATCCCTTTTGAATCTCTGCTTCTTGAGGTGTTCCTTGAGCTTGGGGAACTGAGTGCACGTGTGAGCCATGTTCGCCCAGGGTTTCAGGCGATCCTGCAACACTGCAAAGCCAGGCCACGCACGAGTCGCGAAACCCAGGCACACCTGCAGTCAGTAGAATTCTTCGCCAACGTGATTAAAAATTTGCTCACCTTTAGCGCGTGCGCGTGGGAAAAAAATGGGACTATGTCGAAAAGTCAATATGGTCCCGTGTGCTAGACATGTGGATCTTTCATTCCGTGAAAGAATTTTTAAAATCGGTCAAAAACTGAAAAAGTTACTGGCAAACAGGCATTACTTTTCGTTCCGCCCTAGTACATAGTTTGGCATCAAATTCGATTCCAAAACCTATGCAGAAGTTTATAATGGGGAGATAAATTAGGATGTAACGTCCCTAACAAAAATTGTTGTCTGTCATATGCATGTCACATGTCTGCACCGTGCAGGTCTGCAACATGCCTGCATGCATGCATGCAAGTATACAATAAAGCTGCAAGTGAAACATTCACAGCTTTATTGCAGACCTGCGACAGCTTTAAAAAATTTTTGTTAGGGGTGGCTACAATAGACGATGTTAATCTGATATGACGGAGGCATGTCACTACACCTTCTAAATGAATATTAATTTTAGAAAATGTATTTAATTGTATTCACTTTAATGGATTTTTAGTGCAGCGAATGGCATATGCGTTAATTTTACAGTTGTAATAAAGCGTAGTTTAAGTGGGGTTAAAAAAAGTATGTCATTTGACCGTTAAACTAGACTTTATACGTATATATGGGACAATTCATTGAAAATGTGTAGAAAAGAAAAACTTGAACACTGAATAATATGTACTTCTTATGCATCCAATTTCCAAGGTTATGTAGTATACTATCTGTCTGAGAACGTCATTATTTATGTGTGGATGAAATAAGGCTGTCATAAAATTAAGCATTGTGAAATGGATAAAATAAGAAAAATGTATTTTCCGTTCTGTAGTTTTTCCATCCTGCAATGGATATACACTTATCACGGACTCCACAAAATGTAATGGTGATTATCGTAATTGTCTATGCAAAAAGCAAGAGGATTGCTGGTACGACGAAATTTGTTGCGTCTATGAGGTTCTTCCAGCAGGTTCTCAAAAGTATGAATTGAGATGCTATTTACTAACGCCTCCTCCAACTAAACCACCAGGTAGGACATGATTTCTATATTGTAAAATGCTAATTGCACGGTTTTTACATTTCCGAACGGGAAATGAACCACTATTAAGACCGTTTCTCATTTGGTCTCACTGTCTCAAAGTTCTCTCTGTATAAAGTTAGTTTTGTCAATACCTTGTTAATTAATACGTAATTAGAGAGGAAGACCCGAACAAAACCCTGATTGGCTGGTGACTTATTTACATAGACCACAGGGTTTTAGACCTTTGTTATAACTAATGTTACTGCGATACTAGATACTGTAATGCAGTTCTTGCATAATTACTAGGGTCGGCTGATAAGTAATGCCTCCGATTTTTTTATCTGAAATCTGCCAAAGGTTTTTCAATAAAATAATTTTTATTAACATTCTACATCTTTATTCTTCATGACTGTATATTTATTTTTCAACATAGTCCCTTTTTCGATGAACACATTTCTCCCAACGAGAGACCAGTTTGTTAACACGGTCACTGTAGAATCTTTGACTGTTGACGGAGCCACAACCTCACCTCTAGCTTGCACTGCTTCATCACTATCAAAGCGAACTCCCCGAAAGTGCTCTTTAAGTTTTGGAAACAGATGAAAATCGGATGGAACCAAGTTGGGACTGTATGGAGGCTGTTTGATGACAGTGAACCCAAGGCAAGTGCTGCGACGTCAGCAACAATCCATCAACAAAGTCAAATATTCTACAGTGACCGTGTTAACAAACTGGTCTCTCGCTGGGAGAAATGTGTTCATCGAAAAAGGGACTATGTTGAAAAATAAATATACAGTCATGAAGAATAAAGATGTAGAATGTTAATAAAAATTATTTTATTGAAAAACCTTTGTCAGATTTCAGATAAAAAAATCGGAGGCATTACTTATCAGCCGACCCTCGTATATTGATGTCACCACAGCTGAAAATGCGCCCAGTTGGTGATATATCCAGAATTTCAAAGCTTTATACTCAGACCAACATAGCTTGGACGTCACGCCCACTATTCGTAATGGTTGCGCTTTTCGCTTAGTTACTCCTGTCTAAAATTCTGAAATACCCACGACAAAGATGGCGAGCGAGCAAATTTGGAGAGACTAATGCATCAGCAATAGGCTCCGCCTCATGTCCAAGCTACGTTGGTCCGATTATAGCGTTTGCCCAAAAACGCATGACTTGCTGGTGATGATTTCTAGGTTCCTCATGAGTCCCATTCGTTGCTACCACAACGCCTGAATCACTACTTACTTTTCTAAGCACCGTATTACCTGCATATGCAAACAGTCTGGTATAGCCAATCAGAATTCTGGAATTTCATTTTAGATCAATTTGTGTGGCACCAAAGTGCATTGGTATTAATAGTGTGGGTTTTCTGCATAGTAGGCAGCAAACAATGACGCTCAGGTGGTATTTGTTTGAATTACATTTGGTTTTCTGTTTTATAGTTGGGGCAAGATGTCCAGGTAACCCCCCGGACTTAAATTGTTCAAAATTCCAACCACCTGGACGATGCGACTTGGGTGAAATCACCTGTCAAACCAACGAAATTTGCTGCAAATTTGAAAGAAACGGTCCTGCTTGCTGCGTTGTTCCTCCCATTTAGATTTATTTACAGTGGAATCCGCTTCGCTTAAATGGGTCACCATATATTTGGGACAGCCGTTTATTTCAGCCAGTTAGTACTATGATAGTTTACGATTGAGGAAACTTTGCATTTAATAGTCAAGCAAATAATTGCAATAATTTTCTAAACTTTTGCGGTCATTAATATACGATGTAATTAAGACACCTAAATTAACTGGAATGGTTGAGCTAAGTGGTCAGTTAGTGTCAACGGACATCTTATTTGGTAAAACTTTCATAAATAATACCTCCGATATTGTTATATTTAAAAATCTGAAGCTTATTGGGACGTTAAAAAGTATACACTTTTACTGTAATTTCGGTTCCTTTGATTTTTATTCCTATGGTTGATTTGTCGCTTTAAATTCCTCATAATTTTCTTACAGTAAAACTATATTTTTTTTATATTCCACACAAACGCCCAATTTGTATTACATTTTACTTCATCTTTACTATCAATAAATGCAAACATGAAATGATCGTATGTATTTATTTTGTGAAAATGTATTTTCTTATAATTTAGCATTATTCAATATGCAAGGCGACCGCGAGAATCATCCCCATTTTAGACTGTACTCTCAATGTTGGTCAGCAGTCTAATAACATTGGTACTCACAGATTGTTGAGCTCCCTTGTGCTTTTTTCGGAGTTACACTGGCAGTGCTTTGGAAATATCTCAACCAAGGACATACCTACTGTCCAGAGTCACTTTTCCCTCCATTTTTCCTTAATGTCTAGAATCTGATGTTTCTAGAACCTCCTTTCCTTTTAAAAAGTTAGCCTAATTTCTCAAAAGGGCAGTCAATACTCAGTCATTGCTGAAACGCTAACTCAAATGTCTGCTATGTTTTTGGCAAGTTTATCAAGAAACGTGTAAAGTACTTCTCAATAATAAAAACTATTCTTCATTGTTGGAGAGCTGTCACTCATTTCACCAACAACCATGTAATGGTTCCGATTTTTTCGAACCGGTATGGTACTCTTACCACCGAAACACTACTTGGGATTATTCCTACTTTCGTATTTACGCGCCGTTTGCGGCTATCCGTCCGTTGTCGAACTCAGGCTCCGCCCACTCGCTATATTAATTACGCGTGTAGTTTGTTTATATCGGCGACAAATGTAATTAAGGCTACATATCGATCAAATATGACACTGATATACCAGGTAAAACATAAACATTTGCTCTATTAACACCTAGTACAACTGATCAACATTGGAAATATATCAGAAAGATCGATAGTGTCGGGATGCGATCTGTCTATGACGCTGTGATACTGCTTTTTGTCCGGTGGTTTTGGTTAAACTCGTTTAATAAACAACTGAGCTGAGGTTTGCAGCTCTTACAAGTTTGAATATCCAAGAGAACATCGACAATATGATCGTAAAACTGATTAATTCTTTAAAGCGGCGTCTCCATTGAACATAAGCTCGGATGAGCGTGCACATGATCTCGACTCTTCCTTCTGACTGACTTCTCTGCTTTTCCCTTACGTTCTCATCGGTGCAGGTATGGTTGCACCCGATGACTCATAAGGAGGGTTCCGTGCGAGTTCGGCTGCACGTACTGCTTACACGCCCCTTGAACATGCTTCTAGTCCCGAGAGGCAATTTCAGTCGCTCCTTGCCAATCGCACTTGTAGTCATTGTAGCGTGGGGGATGACGGATCTCGCGATGTCCTCTTGCCTCAATAGACAGAGCTGATGTGTTGTCAGTGGTCTCGACGTTTGGCACGTTGTTTGGTACATTGTTATCAGGTACGATGATGGGTACGCTATTCGGCAAGTTAGCAGCACTCTTCTCGTGGTTTTCGGCTCTTGTCTACCTTGACATTGCCCTCTTCGTTAGACGGCCTTGCCTTGGCAGGTTTCGACGATTTCCTCTCATTTCTAGTTGCCACAAACTTGTCATGATGTGGGTGGACTCAGGCAGCCTCGATGAAGTCCTTCATTGTTGTGTGGCGTCCCCAAAGATGATTGCGCGTCGTTTTGTTACGCAGACCTTGACAAATGGTGTCCACCTTGTCGGCAAGGGTCAGATTCTCACCATATCGTGAATGTTTAAACAGCTTCAGCTTTGTTTGAATGCATTCGATGATGTATGTGCTGTATCGAACATGTCATATAACAATTTCGTTGTTATTGGTATGCAAAGTAGATATACAGGGTGCTTCCAAAGGTCATGCTCAAACTGAAGGGTTAGGTAGAGGTTGTAAAAATAACCATATTTTACTCTGTGGAAAAATGACATTTAAGGCGTCATTATGGAGTTACAAGCGTTCCAAAGTTGTTTTTATTGAAACAATAAATAAAGAACCACAGACAAGGTTTAACGAAACATATCAATTACAACAACTGCTGAAAAGTACGTCCCCCGCAGTCAATGTACACCAAACATCTCCTAAGAAACTTCTGCGCACATTTTCCAAAACAGTTGTTGTATTTCTGATTGCCTCACTTGCTACTGCCAATCTGGCTACAAGTGTTGCAGGGCCATCCACTGGGGTTTCATACACCAGACCTTTCAGATGACCCCACAAAAAAATCAAGTGGTGACAAATCAGGAGAACGGGCTGGCCATTCTACTGCACCACCTCTGGACATTTCAGATCTCACCTTTGGTTTCATTGAATGCATACAAACTTCAAAATAGCAGCCTTCAATGCAGTAGTATTTGAAAATGTTACACATGTAGTGCCATTCTTTGGAACGCTTGTAACTCCGTAACGATGCCTCAAATACAATTCTTCCACAGAATAAAATGTGTTTACTTTTACCACCTCTACCTAACCCTTTGGTTTGAGCATGACCTTTGAAAGCACCCTGTATACATAGGTATATTGCAATAAGCACATGCATAAATAACATTAAGTACAAGTATATACACATAGTGTTAGGGAAAGTGAATAAAAATGCGAGCAACATGGAAAAAAATTCTGAACGGTCGTGAAAACACATATCAACGAGCGTGTAATGACCCAGTACAAACCGGCCTTACGGTTGCAATTGCCCGCCCGGTACATACCGGCCTTACAGTTGCAATGGCACGGTTCACATCGGCCTTGCAGCGCCCACTGCCCAAGACAAAGTGAGAGGTTATTGACCTCGACCTGAGGGTCATGTTGACGCGAGAAATGCCAACACCCCTCAGGTAGGCACCTGTTGATAGTGACCCAAGGTCGCAATGCATCTTAGGGCACAAACAACAGGTGCGGTCTAACCACTCAGAGGCTCGGGATAGCTTAGGCCGGCCCCCCCCCCCCCCCCAGTTTGACATTGGCAAAGTCGCTGAGTGCAGGTGGCCACGGTTGTAGCCACAAATTATATGAACAATTTGAAGAGGTGCAGAATCTTCATTCTTCACTCTGCTTGTCACAGAGTCAGATTGTAAGTCTCTTGCAGATTCTCTCAGAGTTTCTCTTTTGATTTAGAGGGTTGAGTGAAAACTCTCCTCACTCCTCAGTAAAAGGGCACCTAAGTGGGTTTTAAAGAACTACAGTAAAACCTCGTTAATGGGGTCACCCAAGGGACCTGCCTCAATGCGACCCCATCTATGAGGTGACTCTATTAACCGAAATATCACAAATTTTTGAAAAATTTCCTGTGTTGAATTTTACAATTAAGGTATGGAATTTTTTATGAACAAACATTTGTTTCTTTCAATAACCTTAACTCGATCTGCAAGTCCCAATTCAACACGTTTTTTTTGGTCGCCATACTGTTTCACTGCTGAGAATACCGAAATGTTTGCTTAATGCTCTCCATGATCAAGTACAGTAGCCTGCAAACAACGAAGCTATGACCCAACGCTTGACTAGAGAAATAAAATTTGCCCAAAGCAGGAGCGTTTTACAGCAATTAAAGTGGTGACTCATCCAAACATGGAAATGGCGGCAGTTATGTCTCAAAAGCAAACCCCAGGTGATTCGATTATCCGATCTGCATATGCTCAAGGGGATCAAACTGACGGCCCTTGACCCGATATCCGGGGTAACCCGAGTAACCAGCAGGCTAATACACACAGCCTATGGAAGACAAATTCTGTGCCTGCCCTTGGCGACCCGATCATCCAGGTGACCCTATTAAGAGGGTGACCCGATCCCGAGGTTTTACTGTACTTTTCAGTGGGGTTTTACTTTGAGGGGCAGTCTTAATCTAATATTGTGCAGCAACACGATATTACATCTTAGGTACGCCAGGCCTAAGGGGGTAATATTGCGGTGAGCCAATATTAGGTGAAGATTAACCCACACCCTTTATGGTAGGAAGTAGTGGCAAGGGCTACAATTTATGACCCCGTGCTACGTTCCAGCATCGTAGAAGACACTCTTTGAGTTGTGGTACGAGTATTCAGTGGCAAGGGCTACGATTTACGGTCCCTTGCTAAGATTTACTCCAGCACCACAGAACATACCGGTTTTATTTGAACAATGCTCGCCCTCGATTAATACATGCAGCAAAACCAGAAAGTTTGCAATAATACCCGCCCTCAAATTGCACCCGCGGGTAATTTGAGATATATTCTGTGTAAGATACACCCGTTAAATATGGCAAAAGGATGGAAGTACCAGTCCTATATAGGGTGTCTCACTTTGAGGTGTTACGGGCAAATTGCCGGCAGAATACGATTGACATGTTAAAAAATACGAATGCATATTAGGTCACACGCAGGGGGGCATTTATCGATGAAATTTTCGTCAAGGTCAAAGGTACCGGTCAAGGTCATTCGCACTAACGTTTCTGTTATTGATTCTACAGGGGTAGTATAAATTAGGGAAATGACAAGCGTTCTTGTGTGAGCACAAATCATCAAACAGATTGAAAATCGGAAAAGAAACGATGGAGTTACGAAAAAAACAGGTGGTTTGCATGATCCCTTGAAAAAGCAATAGAAAGCAAGTATATGCTTCTCTGCAAGGCACGCACTATCATTATTAGATGAAGGGGGAATCATCTCCATGAGTCTGCTCAGCGCATCTACCAGGCGATGGTTCTGCTTGTGGTTGTTATTCGAATGCATGTTGCATTGAAGATTGAGATGCACCTGTGTTCACTTTTGGCATTTTAGCATACATGGGGCTATGCATGGATCATAAGAATTCAAAGGTCAGTGGTCACAGTCAAAGTTCCAACTACAGAATGTGTAAAGCAACCGAAAAATTTTTCAATACAACATTGTACTGTACAGAGTATGGGTTTGAAATTATGTTAGTTGTACTTAATTGCAAAATTTGGCCTTGGGTACCTAGTAACTGTTGCATATCGCACCACTGGTCAAGGCCATGGTGACACCTCTGCCAAAAGGCCTCACCTTTTATGCAGATGACATCTTGCTACTAGTATAAAAGGCCACCAGTCAAGCTCATTCTTTTCCAGCAACACCAAGTCCATGTCTGATTTACATTTCAAGTCCTAATTTCCAGTCAACACTTTAAGGCCAACCCTAAACATTGGAGTCCTACATTTAAGGACTGCTATTTGTCAGCTATCCTATACACAGTTCCCCTACAGTGTATGCAGTTTTGTTGTGGTCATGGCATTTTACACAATACCTGAGCTTCTAGACATTGTCTACTGCTATGCAGAGTCTAACAGAAATGAACACGAAACTGTAAGACGGTATGCAGGTCAGTTCCCTGAAAGAAGTCAACTTAATGTTATGAAAGTTAGACGAGTTATCCGTCGATTTGAGGCTACTGGAAGTGTCCAATCACCACGTGGGCAACGATCGCATCATGGTGAGGCAGATTATCGCACCATAGCAGTATTGGCAGCAATACCTGTAGATCCCCATACGAGCACACGCCAAATTCAAAAAACCATTGGCATCCCATGGGCAGCTGCCTGGAGGATCCTTCACAAGCACAGGTATCATCCGTTTCATCTCTATTGCCATCAAGGTTTGAAGCCTACAGATTATGAAACCCGTATGCAATTTTGCAATTGGTTGCTTATCAAGGTTGATGAGGATCCAACATTTGTACAGCGCATTATGTGGACAGATGAAGCCAATTTGGCCACAACAGCTTGATTAATTTACATAATGCACATTACAGGGCGGATGAAAATCCACACTGGCTCCAAGGAACTAGCCATCATGAACAGTAATCCACCAATGTGTTGTGTGGTATTTATAACAACAGATTAATTGGTCCACTGTTTTATGACGGCATTTTAACTGGTGGGCGCTACCTGCAATTAATTCTGGAAACTTTGGTATAAGACACAGTGGGTTCCCTACCTCTCAGAGATTTAAATCACATCATCTTCCAACATGATGGGGCACCCCCTCATAATTCTCTGGCAGTACGGAATTGGCTAAACACGCAATTCGCTGGCAACTGGATTGGACCAGGTGGCCCAACATCTTGGCCTCCTCGTTCTCCAGACTTCAATCCATGTGATTTCTTTCTCTGGGGTTACATCAAAGACAAAGTTTATGTGACTCCCCCAACTTCGTTGAGTGATCTATGTACAATGAAGAATTGAACTCTTAATTACGACAATTTCAAGTAATATGTTATCTTCATTATCTTCATTACCGCGGAGCTTAATACAGAGAGCGCAACTATGCATTGCTAATGAGGGCCGCATTGTCGAACATTTGCTTTAAAACGGTCACAAAACCTGTACAGTTTTTCAATTGAAATGTATTAAAGGAAATTTTTTGTGCTGTACACATTCTGTAGTTAGAACAGTTTCTCTACCTGCATATCCAGCCCGATTCACCAGCTCGCATTTGTATGACTTTGACTGTGACCACTGACTTTTAAATTCATATGACCCATGCATTGCCCCATGTATGCTAAAACGCCAAAAGTGAACACAGGTGCATCTCAATCTTCAATGCAACATGCATTCGAATAACAACCACAGGCAGAACCATCGCCTGGTAGATGCGCTGAGCAGACTCATGGAGATGATTCCCCCTTCGTCTCATAATGATAGTATGTGCCTTGCAGAGAAGCATATACTTGCTTTCCATTGCTTTTCCAATGGGTCACGCAAACTAGCTGTTTCTTCGTAACTCCATCGTTTCTTTTCCGATTTTCAATCTGTTTGATGCTTTGTGCTCGCACAAGAACGCTTGTCAATTCCCTAATTTATACTACTCATGTAGAATCAATAACAAAAAAGTTAGAGTGCGAATGACCCTGGTCCGGTACCTTTGACATTGACGAAAATGTCACCGATAGATGTCCCCCTCCGTGTGACCTAATATGCATTCGCATTTTTTAACATGTCAATCGTATTTTTCCGGCAATTAGCCCGTAACCCCTCAAAATAAGACACCCGGTCGGACTGCACAATCCGGGCTAGGGTACTTCCGGTGGTTGTAAAAAAACTAACGGCGCCAATCAATCGCCCGTCTAAAGTTAGGTAACTAACCCAAAAATTGCGACGATCGGACGTTAAGTAACATTACGTAACTCCACCCTAACCCGACAGGTGGCGCTGAATTATGCAAAGAGGTTTTCATAACATACACCAAGTTCTACAAGTCCGATTAAATCTGCGGTTAGTGGCGTTTGACTCAGCGAATTATTGACATAATTATAGCCTGTTCGGAATTGCAAGAAAAATGTTTTAGTGATTTTTGTGACTTTTCACCTCTCCCATGCTAACGCATAGGAACTGGTCCCAAATGTACAATCCGGGCTAGGGCACTTCTAAAGGTCCGATTACTTAAGGTTTATTGACAGATGTTCAAACTTGTTGTAATATTTTTTTTAGCCACAATGTTATTTGTGGGATATGGCTGTGGGTTCACATAACGTTTGTGTTAGTGACACCAAAGCCTTGTCCTGTTTCTTTTTCAGTAACCCACATTAATATTCAGTATTAACATATGGTATAAACCTTGTTGCATTCAACTAGTTGATAATCAATATATAATGCTGGCAGTGCACTCGCCGAGACCAGGCGAATGCGGGAGTGTACTCGAATTCTCGCCTGGACTCGGGCCGTTTTGCTTTGCCTCGGTACCACTCCGTCTGGAGTCGATTTTCTGGCCTACGCCAAATGAGCCGAGTCGCATGACTTCACTTACATCCAAATGGGAGAGTGTCGTCCATGTTTGTTTAAAGTATTTGGCGCTCAGTTGTTTACTAATTAAAAGTAAGTTTTCGCATTCATTCCTTTATTTATATGCTGTAACAATGTTATTTTTATGCAGTTCTTGCATGAAACATATATAAATATAAATATGTGCATTATATATTGTGACGGAGAGTTTATTCGCACACAAAATAGAACTGGAAGGTTGTTACATAAAATTGGTCTGCTGCAGAAATGGCCCCGAAAGGTGGAGACATGTCACTGGGAAGTCCTGGGCTGTCTGGTAGTTCTTGTATTGCTGATGAGGTTTGTCAACTAGTTGTCCAGTTGTCCGCCAATGTTGCTGAGGAATGATGAGGGTTAGTTGATACTCAGCGATGATGACTAACAGGATGAATGTCGATGACCAGCAGGAACAGGACGACCACTGGATGGCAAAGTAGATCCGCATGGGCAGGTCAGCAAGGGTCGCTCCAACTCAGATTGTCTTGGTAGTTGAGTGTGTGTCGAGTGATGGGAGAACCCATTTATATACAGGCAGGACTTGCCCATGTGATCAGCGGATTTAAATAGGTAATTAGTTGCAGCCTGAGTCAAGTCGCAAGCAAAACTGGTTATTGGGCAAGTGTTCCAGATGTCGATTAATGGATGTGTCACAATATACAGTATACATACATATATAATATTGACATTTTAAACATATAATAATATAAAATTTACACATAATACTATTTAAAACTTGTATACATGCATATAATTTATATATGCTTAGTTGTTTGTCAATCGTTGAAACTTGATCGCAAAAAGTAGTGGCCCTCAAAAGGGTCGCTTTTTGTTGCATGCATACCTTGTTCTGTTTGAATGGATGAGTTTCACCCACCAGCTTCTTCATTTCCAAGGTTTAAAAATTATGATTGCATTATAAGTTTTTGAAATATTTAAAGCATGAAACTTTGTATACCGTATCCATTAGAATCCTAGTACTGCTGCATTGTGTTCTTAAAAAATTAAATAAGATTCAGGCCTGCATTGGTAATTGTATTTCCAATGTATTTTTACCTGCTTTGTTTGCTGTTAATTTAACATATGGCCATGCATTAGCTCATATGCGATCTTCATCTTTAGATCTTGCATAGATGACTGGTTGAAAAGCATTTCAGCACCTCTGGAAACGTGGTCAGCGTATGTCAATATGAATCTCCCACAGTAATATGCATTTTGCTGTTGTGGGATTGCTGGTATCCTGCTGATGGCTTTAAACGAAGCGTAGTCAATTGGAACCTGAAAAATATTGGCATAAAATATCATAAATTTTCTCACAGTTTGCAATACATTACGACCACAGTTCCCCAGAGAATCATAATAGGTGAACGATTCCACCACATGATTAACAACCAACAGTGCCCAATGAAGGTTGTCCAAATTGATTGGCCACAGCAGTAAATCCTTGTCTGTCAGGCTTCGTCGTCCATGTAGTACTACTAAAGCATGCTGAAATTGATCCAATTCCTTTCTGGGCCCTACTAAACAGGGGAAAACAAAAGGTGAAAGCGAGCACACAGTTAGCGGTAATTTTTTTATTATGCTTCTGTCTTGAATCATCTTGAAATATGCTTCGATTGTTGACAGTGTTTACGTCATAACGAGTTGACCTCGTATGAGCCCAGATCGAACTTGCTAGAATTGACCTTTGTATAGTCATGTGAACGTTAATAGCGATTGTGTCATGTGTTTCTTGTATATGTAAATTAGTAAACATGATGTAACCGATCGCGAATACTATTTAAACTCGATTTTCTATGCTGTGTTACTCACTCGAGTGAAGCGAGCGGAAACGCTGTCCGATCGATTGTTCAGCATGTGTATCGAGTCATTATTTACATGACATTTTAACACGTTTTAATAAACTCAAACTGTTACCAAGTTATTGGTGTGGACGTCTCCTCATTATTCGGATTCCAGAATAATAAATTGCATTAAATGGAACCAGCGGCCGTCTAAATTCTGTTAATAGGTTATGGGCCCAGAAGAATAAACCTGGTTCTATTGATAAGGAGCGACTATCGACATCGCGAATGCCAAATGGTGAAATAGCGAACTTTACCGGTTGTGACGGAGTGCGCCCTCTATTGAGAAGAAGTGTGGTGCAGAGCGAATCTTCGAAATAATGTGATTGGCTGCAAGTACCGGCCAATGATCACAACCGCGTGGCCGAGTGAACTCGCAAGTCAACGATGCAGATGGTGAATATTATCAACGGATAATTATGCGCTCCGAGCAAATCAGCGGTTCGACGAACGAGGAATCGTCGTACTAACAGTGCTGGATCGACTAGACGACGCGAGCGAGCGAGCGGCCATCTTCTTTTTGCGGCATCGAGCGAGTGGAAGAGCAAGAGAAACGGCGCTCCAACTAAGGAAGATAAGTCCAAAGCGTTTGAGTTATGCGAATTTCGTTAATATCGAGTTATAATCGAGTGTTTATAAAGGCGTATAGCGATATTTGTTGTCGAATTAAAAAAAAATTGTAAATCGAAGGTAATTCGAGCGACATCGATCGGACCAAATCCGTTTGTGGCGGGTCTTTTTTTGGTAGCGCACGGGGGTTATTCAAGTTACGTCTGAAGTCGAGAAGGTCACGAGAGAACATAGGTGAATTGTGGGTGTTCTTTCTTTTCTTGAGTTTTGTTTAGGCAGGGGCTTATCCCGAGTCGAGGTGGAGTGTAGCTCTAACGTTTTTGGTCAAAATGGATAACTTTAATTTAGAAAAATTGAGCGAAAATAATTACAAATTTTGGTCAATGCGCGTAAAAGGGGTCCGAAAAAGCAAGGGCGTATGGTCGGTGATTGAAAGTGGCACCACCACAAAATCTAGTGAAGATGAGTTGGCCAAAGACGATAAAGCCGTAGGAATTTTGTTAAACGCGATCGATGACAACTGTCTCGATAACATCGGTGACTGGAAAAACGCGAAGAACATATGGGATAGTTTGCGCGACGCGAAGACTAAATGTGACTCTTGGAATACACGCGGTTTGTTACACGATTTTGCAATACTAAAAAAGCTGCCTGAAGATTCTATGTTGACTTACTGATCAAAGAAGATGGACCTTTTGTATAAAATTAGATAAATGGAAGCGTGATGAGTGATTCCCAAGCGGCATCACACATTTTGATGGGATTGCCACTAGCTTACGACATTTTTTCAAGAATTGTCGATACAGACGGGCCGACATTTGACATAAAAGAATTTAAAAGGCTGTTAATGCGTGAAGAAGTGAAAATTAAATCTATCGAAACGAAAACTGAGGGCGAAGCGTACGCAATGATTGCGAAGAAGTCTTTTTCACGAGGAAAATATAATTGAAAAGGAGGAGCGTTTCATAAACCGGAAAAAGGTTATGGCGAACAGCCGCAAACACAATACCAATCCCCAAGTGATTATGGGCTTATGCCTCAGCACCAACAGCGTGGTCACAATACTCATGCGCATGGAGCACAGATGCAAGCTAGTCGAGGGCGCGATTTAAGCCACATTAGGTGCTACAGGTGTCAGCGTAATGGACAATTAGGCAGGAATTGTCATCAGTTCGGAGACCATAATTCGGGCCTCGTAGCTGAGGCAAACCCTAGTGCCCAAACCCAGAAGGGTTGGATGTTAAGACAGTTTTGCGGCATGTCCCCCGAGCAATTGCTAAATGGTAGTTTCGAATCGGCATCTTGGATCCTAGATAGTGGTGCTACAGCACATATGACAGGTAATTTTTCGCGATTTGAAAATTTTGTTGAACATCAAACAATGGTCCAAGTTGCAGGGGGATCCCTTCTTGAGTCCCAGAGTTCCGGTCGAATCACGTTGACTTTACACAAGCGATGTGGAGGCATAAGATTACGTTGAATAATGTACTCTACGTGAAGGAACTTAAAGGAAACATACTTTCCATTTCACAAATTGATACCCCTAATAGTTGGGTTCTGATGGGAAACAGCAAGGTGATGATATTGGATAAATTTGGTTGCCCTTATGTGAACGGATACAGAAACCAGAACATTTATTATTTGTCTGAGTCTCCGGATACTTTGAAAAATTTAGACGAAATGTCGTCGAGTGTTCCACAAATTCAAAAAGTTAATCAAGGCGATCTTGCGCTTTGGCATAGAAGATATGGCCATTTAAACTTTCAAGATCTTTGCGACTTATTGAATATTCCTCAGAAATTCGGAGATGATAATAAGTGTGAAACATGCACCATGGGGAAAATCACCTCTTTCCCGTTTCCGAAATTATCTTTAACACGAGCGAAGAAACCTCTTGAATTAGTACATGCAGACATATTGTGTGGAATTACTCCCGAATCAACCCGAGGTGACAAATATGTCTTAACCTTCACCGATGACTACTCAAGATTTGGCGTTTTCTATCTTATGAAAAACAAAAGCGAAGCGTTTCAAAATTTTTGTGAGTAAAAATCTTTCGTAGAGAACCAATTGGAGTGTAAGATTAAATATCTTCGCACAGACAGGGAAGGCGAATTCTTGAGTTCCGAATTCGAGCGTTATTTAAAAAGCGAAGGTATAACACGACAGCTTTGTTTAGCTGGCGCTTCACCACAGAACGGCGTAGCCGAAAGACGAAACCGCGCGTTATGCGATATAGCGAGATGCCTGCTCGATAGCGGTCTGGATTTAAAAATACTGGGCGGACGCGATAAAATGTGTGGCATTCCTTTTGAATAGGCGACCGAAAAGGGCCAATGGAGGCGAATCGCCTTATAAGAAATGGTTCGGGATTGCGCCCTCAACTAACCATTTGCAAAGCTTTGGTTGCCAAGTCTGGTATAGGTCTCATTATGCAATGGGCAAATTTGCCCCAGGAGGAAAATCCGGAATCGTTATCGGCTATTCGGCGGAAACGAAGGCTTATATAATTAAAGATGACATAACCAACGGTAATATTTTGGCAAGAGATGTGGTGTTTAATGAGAATGTTTATCCCGCGCGCAGCAAGAAAATTGAAATTGATAAGACACAGAAGTAGGTCACAGATTTAGATGAGGAAGATGTGAGAAGCGAATTTCAGTCACCTGAGATAATTGAAAGTCAAGAGCCACAAATGAGCGATAGACCTACATTATCAGCGCAAGCGCCTGCGTTGAGCAAGGAAAGCTTTGATGAGCCAGATGAAGTATTTTACGAGAATTCGGATGAGGTCGAAACCGAGCCAGTAGTATCGGCCTCCCTTAGAACGTGTAGTGGCAGACAAGTCAACCCTCCCAGGTGGACTGATGATTACGATTTATCATCTGAAGTGCTGCTAGCACAACAAAATTTAGCTCACGATGAAAATTTATCAGATCCCAAAACTTTTACAGAAGCCATGAATAGCAAAGATAAACTCCTTTGGAAAAACAGTATTATGGAGGAATTTAATAATTTAATGAGAAATGGCATATGGGAACTCGTGAAACGAAGGCGAGATATGACGACAATTAGACCTAAATGGGCTTTCAAAGTCAAACGAGACGAGCAGGGGAAGGTAGCTCGGCACAAAGCTCGTCTAGTGGCCATGGGGAATCAGCAGCGCCCCGGTATAGACATCGATAAAACCTTTAGCTCAGTCGTCAAAATGCGCACTACACGTCTCTTAATGGCTCTAGCAACTGAGCATCAATGGAAAATACATCATGTGGACGTGGTTGCCGCATATTTATTGGCTCCACTGGATGAAGAAGTCTATATTAATGTTCCCGAAGGTTTTATAGATTTGGCAGATCAGCTGCGAGCCAACTGTAAAGGAATCCCTACTTGTGACGAATTGCGACTAGGCAATTATGTGTGCAGATTAAAAAAGTGCAGGTACGGCCTGCACCAATCAGGCCGTATATGGAATAAGTGAATCGATGGGTGCCTAAAAGGTTTAGGTCTAGTACGCACTAAATCAGACCCATGTATGTATATCGATAAGGCAAACGAGATAATCGTCACAGTTTACGTTGACGATTTAGTGATTTATGGCAAAGAAGATCAAATTATTAGAATTAAAAAAGCCTTAGCCAAAATGTTCGAGATCAGGGATTTAGGGGAACTGAGCCACGTTCAATCAATTAGAGTTTCCCACGTTAACGGCGAGTTAAGAATTGATAGGACTGCGTACCCAAATCAAATACTCAAGGAATTTCAGATGGAAAATTGCAAACCAGTTAATACACCTCTTGTATCAGTAGAAAGATTACCCAAAATAGTAAATGGCGACGAATGAAACACAGAAGAAGAGGCTAGTTTTCACACCCTGGTAGGATGCATATTGTACCTAGCAGTGGGAACGCGTCCTGACCTATCTTACCCGACTATTTACTTAAGCCAATTTTCTGTCAAACCGGCCAGTGTGCACTGGCAAGCGGCCAAGCGGGTCCTTAGATACCTGCAAGGTACGAAAGACTTCGGCATTACTTATAGGAAAAATGATCGACCCCTTCAAATTTATACTGATGCCGATTGGGCGTCAGATTCTGGCAACCTTAAATCGTTTAGCGGGTTCGCAATATTGTTAGCAAATGGCGTGATTTCATGGTCAACTAAAAAACAAACCCTAGTTGCCTTAAGCACAGTTGTGGCGGAATTTATCGCCCTAGGGGAACAGTGCGCGAAGCCTTATGGTTGCAAAATTTATTAAATGAAATTGGTTTTGGTGAGTTTATTGGTAATAGCTTAACAACTAATACAGATAACCAAGGAGCAATGAAGTTAGCGGAGAATTGTGAACTTTCGGAGCGTACAAAACACCTTGACTTGAGGAAGTTCTTCGTGCACGAACTTGTTGAAAATGGGCAAATTAACAGTCGCACATGGATGGGGAAGGGGTCAATGATTGACTCCAAGCTACGCTACTTTTTTGCATGTATTTTTCGCATAACGTTCATTAATGAAATGAAATTTTGTGACTTTTATCCTGATTGTTCACTGAATACGAATATGTATTGCATTTTAGTGAACGGGCAAAGGTTTCGTCAATAAAAAATAAGAAAGACGACAAAAATAATTTCCCCTTTTATATTTTGCAGTATATTCAAGATAATGTCCATATTACAATCCCTGTGGAATAATTTTATTAGGGAAAATAAGATGAGAGATGTCACAACCTGATGCTAATTTCAGAGTAACGTCATCGTTTTGGGATAGCTCAAAATGGTGAAACGTCCTCGTGTCCTTTCTGCATATGAAATCCAAGATTTTTTAGATGATTATGACAACACAGAAGTTCTACAGAATTTTAGTGCATTAGACAGCTCCGAAAGTGAGGAGGATATAATTCCAACTTTGTCTGAGGAAGCAGAAAGTTCATCGAATAGTTCCCCAGAAAGCGAAAGTGATGATGAACAAGGTATGTTAGAGCCATTATATAGTTTTATTTGAAATAAATGAAATTATATATAAATAATAAATAAGTACCTTATGCTGTATAACTTTATTTCATATTATTCTAATTCATAAAATTGGTACTATATAGGTCAGGCGGTGGGTAGGAGGCACACTAGGCCAAATGCAAAAATTCAACAACCAGCCCAAGACATGACTGCCAAATCAGGTATTACCTGGAAGCGAACTCCACCTTCAGTCCGCGGAAGAAGAATTGCTGCAAATATAATGAGATTTCAGCCTGGTGAAAAAAGAGGGGTCCAGCCGAAAACTGCTATGGAAGCTTTTCAGCTATTTTTTTATGACAATTTTATCATGGGCCTAATTCTGAAATGCACCAATGAAAAACTGAATAAGCTGAAAGCAGAACATTCAACCTTGATTTTTCTTCAAAACAGCAAACAATTCAGAATTGAAGAGATTCAAAGACTAATTGGAATTCTCATTCAAACGAAAAAGCAGGTACATATTAGGTAATACAGACTAGGCAATCTATGTATTGTCGTGGCATGGCTAACCTTGCTATTATTTGTTGTAGGAGGGTGGTATCAATTAGGGGTCATTCCATGCAAAATCACAAATGCCTCCAACATCACCCCCACCAATCTTGATGATTTTTGGCAGTGTTACTACTACATGCTTGATGTTAGCATGCAAAATTTTAGGTCTGTATGTTACTTTAGTTTCTGAATAACGAGCATATTGTTTGTGAGTTTCTTGGAGGCCAAGAAATTGTCGGTTAAAATTGTACGGAGTTTTGAACCTTATAACTCAGGAAGCATTTTGTCAGGAACGGTTTTCGATTCGGCACTTCCGGTCGCCATCTCGGTAAAGTGAGAAAGAAATGATGGGGAACAGTTTAAACTTCCTTTAATTAAATAACTGAGCTGTAGTTCCAGCTCTCACAAGTTGTGTATTGAAACAAACTGTTAACTCCTTTAGAACGGTGTCTCAAAAATTCGGCAAAGCGCGGGCTCGATCTTGACTCTGTCGTGTCTCAGTCAATCTGCTCTTCTCTGTGGAATTTCTCTCCTTTTATACTCTTTCCGTTGGAGCCAGAGGATAAGGACGGTTCGGTCCGAGTTTGGTTGGAGTTTGGTTCGGTTCGAGTTTGGTGCGGTTCGGTTCGGTACGGTTCGGTACGGCTTGAGTTTGGATCAAGTTTGCGTTTGGCTCGAGTTTGTGTTCGGCTCGAGTTCGGTTCGAGTTCGGTTCGGTATGGTTTGGTGTGGCATGAGTTCGGTTCCAAATTGCGTTCGGCTCGAGTTCAGTTCGAATTCGGTTCGGTACGGATCGGTACGGCTCGAGTTCGGTTCAAGATTGCGTTCGGCTCGAGTTCGGTTCGAGTTCGGCTTGAGTTCGGTTCGAGTTCAGTTCGCGTTCGGTTCGGTTCGGGAAGGCTCGAGTTCGGTTGAAGTTTGCGTACGGCTCGAGTTCGGTTCGCGTTCGGTTCGGTTCGGTACGGTTTGGTACGGCTTGAGTTCGGTTCAAGTTTACGTTGCCACCTAGCGACGACGAGCGGAACATGCTCACAATTTTTTACCACAAACCTGAAATTTTGCATGATGGATCTTATTTAGGTATAGTTTAAGCAAACAATGGAAAAATGTGTTTGTTTTTTTTAATTTTGAAGTTATGACGCACCAAATATGGCTTCGGGGCGTGATCAAAAGTAAAATTTTTGAATATCGGATACTTATATTTCAGAAACTATGCAATCGATGACGATCTTCTAATGTTAAGGTAGTTTTTTTAACAATTCGGCTATTACTTGATGTAATCCGTGCATTGTTAATTAGCTGACGAGCTCGGCCCTGAGGATGGCTTGTGCATAAGCTGAAACTAGTTGGCCAATAAACCGAAACACGTGGTATTTGAACTTTTGAGCAACGGAGATACATCATTTCACAATAATTCCCAACATTTGTAGCATCTGTTACTTGCTTGAGTAGCGGACATCTTGGCGAACACGGGTTTGCCCTGATTCGGTCTTGGCTTTGATTCAGCAGGTCCAGACGGTGTTTGTCCTTCGGTCTGCTTATCAGGCTTCGGATCGGTCCCTCTGGCATCGGCCTTCTTCGAGTCGGCTGTTGACTTAGTTGCTCGCGGATAGGTAAAGTCATCGTGACGCTGACGGATACGTGCGGCTTCGATGAATTCGTCCATGGATTCGTATTTCTTCCAAAGAAGGCTGCGCGTTGATTTGACGCGAATGCCTTGGCATATTGTATCGATTTTATCCTCAAGTGTCAAGTGATTTCCATAGCGAGATCGCTTGAAAATTTTCAACTTGGATTGGATGTAGGAGCTCAGGGTTTCTGTTTCACCCTTGGTCCTTGCGGACATCTCTCGGTGCCATTCGAGGAAATTCAATTCGCGCCTGAAATGGTTGAGAAAAGCTTTCTTCCACGAGTCCCAATCGTCCTCATGGTCGACTCTGGTGTTACTGTGCCAGCTCTTGGCTTCTCCTCAAAGTTTCGATGCGGCAATTCCGACAGTGAGTTGCGATGACCAACGCTGTTGAAGCGCGGCTCGATTGACGGCTTTAACAAACTCAGATGCTCGTTCGGACAGCAGTGCTGAAAATGTTTGCAAAGTGTTCGACATATCAGGTGTAGTTAACAGTTCGACAGACCTTGGTGACGACATCTGATGCTGGAGTCCGATGATCGACTGATTCATTGTACACAAAAGTCTCATGTTGAAATCTTTAACCGTCTCAGCAGGTTGTCGTGGTATGATCGGCGTTGACGACATCGGTGCGGTGGTTGACGGCGATCCAAATGTCGTACGTGACACGGAAGGTTCGGCTACGGTTGGTCCGAACGCTGGATTTGACGCTCTACGGAATGGCTCACGTACACGAGGACTCGGTTTCGGCTGTTCAGCTTGTGATCGCTGAATACGGTTGTTGTCTTCCCAAAGACGATGTGCCACTTCTGCTTTTAACCCGTCGGCTTCGAGACCCCTCGATTGGAGTTCATGGCGTAAAACAGCTGCAGGCAATAGCAAAAGAGACGGCAAACGAGTTGATTGGAGCAACATTACGATTGCAGGATCCACGGTTTCGGCATAGTCCTCATATTGTTCACCATCCGATGAAACATTGTCAACTCCTGTCGACTGTGCTTTGTCAGGAACGGTTTTCAATTCGGCTGCACTTCCGGTTTAAACTTGCTTTAATTAAATAACCGAGCTGTAGTTCCAGCTTTTACAAGTTGGATATTGAAACAAACTGATTAACTCCTTTAGAACGGTGTCTCACAAGTTCGGCAAAGCGTGGGCTCGATCTTGAATCTGTCGTGTCTCAGTTGATCTGCCTTTTTCTGTTGAATCTCTCGCCTGTTATACTCTTTCCACAGACCCCCTTATGTCGAAAACCTCCCTAGTCGAAATGCTCGTTAGTCCCCGGTCGAGTTCCCATAGGACCAATGTATTTTAAACCTCCTCAACCGGAAGACTTTTCGGCTCTAACCTCCATTAGTCGAATTTTCTAAGGCATTTTGCTTATTACTTTGGGTGTGGATTTAAGAAAATCCAAGAAAACGGAAACAAAATCTTATCATAATCCATTCCACAAGGAATTAAGCGACTCTCTGCGGTTAGGGCGTCTATTTTGAGACCATATGCGATTAATAAACGGTGTAAATAATAATTAAGCCGGAAAAACGTCTTATTAGGTCGTTTTCCCTAACTCGAAAACTCTGTTAGTCGAATTTTTTACCGGTCCCTTTGAATTTGACTTATCGAGGTCCGCCTATTAAATTCTCAGTGGTACGTGGTAGCTTAGGGTTCATCCATAAATTATGTCACGCAAAAAAGGTCGTTTTTTAGACCCACCCACCCCCATGTCACACCATTGTCACGCCATTTTTGCAGCCCCCCACCCCCTTGTCACGTCAATATTTGTGACAGCAGCAAAATTTTAAAAACGAACATACTAAGGCTCCATATAATGAATTAATACATTCCCATCCTTGCGCGCACCGGTATTTTTCAAGCAAAAAAAATATTTATTAAAGCACTACTGAAAAAGCAACAAATCTGTCCTGTGTCCACGTCAACATGCAAAAACGCGAGTAAGATCGTTGTGTAGGCAAAACTATGGAGATTTCGTGATTATGATCAGGGCTAGGACTTCGTGACGAGGTTTCAGCTCCACTTCGCGATCACATTAATTGCAATTTAGAAGATAAAAATAAAAATAAAAACCGCACGCGCGTATGAATTTTCGCAGATTTTCGGACGGGAATCTATTAATTGATAAAATGGGGCCTAATAGACAGAAATGTTTAGTGAACATTGAATATCCAAAGCATAAAGCAATCCAATCACCAGTATTAATGTTTATTTTTTAATCAATTGGAATCTTTTCCCATGGATTTGACATTTTTCGGACAATTGCCCCCGTTATGGGCAACTGCCCACCCACCAACTGCCCCAACGACCAGGTTGTTTTTTTGTATTTGTGTCGTGCCATAAAGTCTGCAACGTGACGTCACGTTTTCACTCTACCCCTTCCACCCCCCATGTCACAGCTTGTCACGATATTCCGTGTACCCTCCCCCCCTGTCCCTGTGTGACATAATTTATGGATGGTCCCTTAAAAAATGCTCCATGCATCGTCATTTCTCTGTGGGTCGGCGCAGAGCGGTCCCATGCCATAAAACAATTTCAAAATGGGTGAGAAATTTCCAAACCACTGGGAGTGTAACTCCGAAAAAAGCACCGTAGAATCAATTTAAAGAACGATCAAGATGCCGATTAACATCGACAGACTGAGAGAAACATTGCTTATCAGTCCTGAACGTTCAGCTTTGGCACCTCTCATTGTTATTACATATGGAATGGGAATCAGGAAGAAATATTTTGAAAACCAAATTCAAAGTTTTGCTTGTGAAACAAGAATGTAGTGGCATACATTCACGTGGGTGTTAAAAATGGAAATAAAGTTCTGGGGACAAATGAACTTTATGGTACACTGTTCACTCTAAATGGGGATACTTCTTGTGAGGACCGTGTACTACACATATACAGGGTGATTCAAAATTCGATGTACAAACTGATAGGGTGTATTCCTTGCATAAAAAGAAGACATAAAGTTCCTATGAACCCATGTCCGCAAATGCTTAGTTTTTTAAGTAGCACCTACATAAAACGTGACATCCATAATTCATGCTCCCCACATCTTCATTAGGAACGCATACGAGTCCTTTATAAATGATCAATGTAAAGATGTGGGGAGCATGAATTATGGATGTCACGTTTTATGTAGGTGCTACTTAAAAAACTAAG
>WWPM01005591.1:0-10908 GCA_023279145.1 Glomeris maerens | reverse complement strand
TTTTTGCACCACCAATGAATTGCAGTAATTTATGTATATTAATTGTCTTTACTAAGCTGTCTTTGCTTTGTAAATGAGCCACCTACTTGATTTATTATGTGATTTTCCCAAGCATGTCGTAATTAACAAATTATTTAGGACACCTAAGGAAAATAGAAAACACTGCAGCCAAAGATTACAACCTCTTGCGAAGTGGGCAACTACCAAGATGAGATCGGAAGCTAAAATATGCCTTGAATAGTCGCAGAATTCGCAATGCCACTGCCACTGGGTCAACTCTGCTGCAAATCTTCCTAAAAGTAGTTCTATAGGTACTACATAGAACATCTGGAACTGCAATATACTACGTATGCCGACAACATTATAGTACATACATACACACGTAGCCATCTGTACTTTAGGCATGAGTAGCACATGTGCGTACAGCTTTATGCAAACAAGAACCACATTATCTATGCTTCTAAAAACTAAATGCATAAGCATGTGTGTGGTGGACATGAGCAGATGCTGAAAATTATGCATCAAGTTCAGGCGCCGGCAAGGGATTTTTACTGCCCAGAAAAGGTAATTGTAAATGCGCTACGAATTTTGGGCCAATTGCAATATTGGCATACACAATTTCGATTTTAGGTCTGGCACGCAATGCGGACATGTGACGCTATCTATGATTGCAACAGAGAAACGAGTTGATCATCTTATACACTTTGTCATAAAATCTTACATTCCACTACTTATAGGCAGCTAAATCAGTAGGTTTCTGGAAGTATACGAGGCCTGTTAGAAAACTATCCGACCTTACCTTTTTTTTGGCGAAAACCTGACGGACTTGAATCAAAGGCGCTTGCATGAGTCGACCTTGTACCCACCTGCGGGTTACGCTGCAGACATGTGTGACGAGGATTCCAGGGAGATGTCATATCCAACAAATGAGACGGCAAGCATTATATTTGCTGGGGATTGAAGAGTGAAGTGTTGCAATTAACATTATTTCCCATGAAAAGGATGATGCCGGTGCAGCAAAACCAAAAGCTAAAAGACCTCGCACAGATAAAAGCGCTATTACAGACATTGGCATTGAAACAGCTATGTGACCATCAGGCCAACAGTGCTACATTTGCAGTGAAGGTAGGAAATGAAAATATGGTATTATTTTAAAGACCTGTATCAGTGAGGTTTTGCTTTTAAAAATAATTTGACTCCTATGAAAAGTATGCAATGGATGCAGATGTTCCAGAAAGAACTGGAAGTGATGAACTACCATTGACCTGTAGGCAGCCAACCAAAGATTAATATTTCCCCAAAGATTATTCAAGACCTCATTGGTAATTCGTGGCTAAAGGATTATCATATCGCAGCATATTTCAAGCTAATTCAAGACAGAAGCATAATAAAAAAAATTACCGCTAACTGCATGCTTGCTTTTACCTTTTGTTTTCCCCTGTTTAGTAGGACCCAGCAAGGAATTTGATTAACATCAGCATGCCTTAGTAGTACATAGACGACGAAGCCTGACAGACAAGGATTTACAGTGGCCACACAATTTACACAACCTTCATTGGGCGTAGTTGGTTGTTAATCATGTGGTGGAATCGTTCACCTATTATGATTCTCTGGGGAACTGTGGCCGTAATGTGTTGCAAACTGTGAGAAAATTCAAGATATTTCACGCCAATACTTTTCAGGATCCAATTGACTACACATCGTTTAAACCCATCAGCAGGGTACCGCCAATCCCACAATACCAAAATGCATATGACTGTGAGAGATTAATAATGGCATACGCTGACCACGTTTCCAGAGGTGCTGAAATGCTTTTCAACCAGTCATCTATGCAAGACATGAAGATGAAGATAGCATATGAGCTAATTCATGGCCATATGTTCAATTAACAGCAGAAAAAACAGGCAAGAATACCTTGCAAATATAATTACCAAAGCAGGCCTGGATCATATTCAAATTGTTTGCAATTTAGAATCGAGAGATTGCATGATGAGACAATGTGATTCATGTCCACAACGAGATTCACTTGTTATTTTTTTTTTTGAAAAAATTTATGCCGAGAATGATACTGAGCTTGAAGATGACTTGGAATACAAGCAATGGATATATACTGACAGAACTTCACTCACAGCAATGAAATCAACAGTTCAAGAATTCATAAAGAAACCAGCAAGCATGATCTGTAACATAACTCAGCCTCACTATACTGCAACATCACAATCAAAGTCCTCAAGAGATATGAAAGAATCTCTAGAACCTGGTACTGTTATCGGACTGCGTGACTTTGCAGAAAACTATAGCTTTATCATTCAAGATGCAGTGCAAGGTCATCATCATTGGGATAATAGTCAGGCTACACTCTATCCATTTGTTTTCTATTATAAGGATCCATCTGGAGAGTTAAAGTGTGCCAGTTCTGTTATCATTTCAGACAGTCTTACTCATGATTCCAACACTGTTCATGCTTTCCTTGAGCCCATAATCAGACAGATGAAAAAGCTAGTACCTCAATTACATAAGATCATATACTTCAGCGATGGCGCAGCCAGCCAGTATAAGAACTTCCGAAACTTGACATATCACCAAAGTGATTTTGGAGTGAAAGCAGAATGGAACTTCTTTGCAACGAGTCATGGGAAAAGTTCATGCGATGCAATTGTTGGAACAGTCAAAAGGTTGCTCGCAACAGCTAGCACCATTTGAGAACTGTAACAAACATTTGAACTCTTTCCTGGAAAAACTACACAAAGAAGAAGCTTGCTGTTGTCAATATATGCATGCTGGCCTTCAGCCCCACTATTTTAGACTAACTGTTGACAAAGCCCTTTGTGTACAAGCATTAGGTCCTTGAAAACTCTAAGAATATGCATGCTGGCCTTCAGCCCTTACTATTTAGGTGTCAGAAGCATGTTTACACCAGGACCTCTTTGTCTTAGCATGCTCATGCCTCATTGGGCCATACTTGGAATGTTAAATCCGCCTTAGCAGTATTCACCCAATGAGGTTGCTTACAATTGAAACTTGCAGTACCATAAAGGTAGCTGCAGATGCAACTTTAGAGCAGTTCAGTTCCAGATAGTCTGCGTGCAGTTCACAGTTTCTCCATTATTGGACATACACATTTACTGGTTAGGGCTAGTGGCCCAATACTTCTGTAATTTCTGTTACAGAACCAAATACTTAGATGCCTATATAATTGGTGCAAAGTTCGTTTGACCCAAATTGCACCAATCTATGTCTCTTCAGAGGCAATTTCAATTCATGTTAAATCATGAACCCTCTGCTAGTGTTTTATTGTCTAAATTAATTTCAAGATTCTACATGTAAAGCAGTTTTTAAAGCAGAAAATGTATTTGAGATTCAATAATGGATGCCTGAATAAAACTCTCTGGGAAGTTTACAAAAAGGCAAATTATAAATTATTTTGTGAAAAATATCCTCCACTGTGCAATGTAAATCGATTTCACGATACACCAGAAGTCCAGGTGGCCAAATTTTATTGGCCCTACAACTACAGTGCACCCTCAGACCAGGGTGCACCCCACTATAATTACAGCGATTATCCATTTGTAGGGAGAAAATGGTGCTAATTGGATTAAGAAAACGCCTGCGATGATTTTTTTAGTTTTCTTAAAAAACGGTTTTACATAGCGTTTGATGCCAGAATTGGGCCGGGCATGGTCAGTTATGGCAGAAAACAAACTTGAAGCAAGAAAATCAGATGATAAATAACATGTGTACATTTCCAGCAATTTTGCTGGTAATAAACGTTGGTAACAACGCCACGCTTTCGTGACGTCACCGGACAGATTCGTGCCGTCAAGGGGTCGTGGGGGAGCGAGTTTAACTTGCGAAAATGGCCGACGAATTCTGAGGAGACGCTCCAAAGGTAAAACGCTCTCAGCAATGGGCCCTATGGCAGTTGCATACTCTAACCTATTCATCCACTCTTGATCTACTTTAATTCAATTTCAGGTTGAGAATATTATGGCAGCAAATGGCAGCGAGGTAGTATTATAATATAGTATTAATGTTGTTTGAATATATATGTACATACCGTAAATCCGTGATAATAAGCCAGGGCTTATTTTTTTAATTTTTCCTTTTTGGCCAGGCTAATTTACGAGACCAGCTAGATTTCGAGACCGGTTTATTCTGTAAATATCAAGTAACCACGGATGCGTTTATGTAATGCAATATGCAAATCTCAATTTCTCGTGATAAATAAAATTAGTAAGAAACAATTTTTGCTGATTTTAGTGATAGGAAATGAAAACTGTGAACAGAATTTTTAAGTTTTTTAGGTTTAGTGAATTTTGTAGTCGTGTAGATAGGGTAATCCAATTAAAGAGGGCTTATTCTCGAGAAAGGCTTATTATCGCGGATTTACGGTTGGTAACAACTGAAGGAAGTCACTCTGAAAAAGAATCATCACAAACGTTAATATCTAGTTTGATGACATTTGATTATTTTTGTTAAATTAGCACCTGACTCTTATTCACTGCCGCAACTTCGCCTTGCTAAAAATGCAATGAAAATAATAAATGCGGATTTGTTGACAATGTATTGTAATATAGTATGAAAAAAGAGTTCTGTTAATAAATTACGGAGCCAGTTCGATTGAAGTGCCAAGGCATGCGACGTCGGCGCGCGGGTTCGAAGCTGGGATGAAAACCTAACCTAACCATAGCAGCGCTTCGTGCTGCTAGGGGGGGGCTCCCTGGCCTTGCTTCGCTCTGGAGAAACCTAACCTAAATTTAAAGATATTCACTCCTGAAGTGAGAATAGCGATGGGCGGCTAGCTTTAGCCTCGAACGTGTGTGCCGACGTCGCATGCTTTGGCACCTGAATCGAACTATACCCTAAATTATTATTAATACATTGTTACTGCCATTTGCTGCCATAATATTGTGAAGCTGAAAAGGAGAAAAGATCGCAAAGGGCGAAAATCACGCAGATTCGCTAAATGAAAAACGCGTTTAACGCTGACGCACTCGCAGATTGGCATAAAAATGAATTAAGTTGGTGGAGAAACTACCAGTGTGAAGTTAGCACCGCATACCTATTGTACCAAAGAAACAGCAATTGGACCAAAAAGTACTTCCATTGGACTCTTTGGACCTGTTGCAATTTTTTATTGGACCCCTACCGATTTCCGAACAAATCGGGTTCGAATATTGCGTAACGAATTTACAATAAAAATAATAAATTCGTACGGAATAGATGCATGTAATCGAAGATAGATTCAACCTGTTCCAATCAATCAATGCAAATATTGAATAAAAATTATAGCTTTATTCGTTGCTTCTTTTTCTTTTATTTTAGAGTAATATGTATTTTGAAGTATCTGCAAGTATAATTCCCGTTAGCACCACCAACTTTCAAATATTGCGTTCATAAAAGTAGTTTAATTGCCGCAGTTGATGAAAATTACACCGAATACGCAAACATTTCTAGCGCTATTTCTTTGGTTGCTTTGATAGGTTTGGCACACGTTTGAATGTCGTTAATACTCTCTCAAAATCAAGATTTTTTTCTGATTCATTATCATTCTGAAACAGTTCCTTTGCAGCAATCTCCCAGCATTTGGAATTACAGGATGGAAGAACATATTTTCCTCCCCTTATAAAATGACTTCAATTTAATACAAGTTTCCAACACAAGGGTACCAGAATTCTTACCCAATTTTAGGTATTTCGTGGCAGTTGGAGCCATTGTCTATAGCTAATGATTAGTCCATATTATGTATACCAATTGATGTATACTATTTGTGTTTCCTCATACAATGTGAATTAGACTACAAGTTACGGGTATCCTGTGATACCACTACACATTCCGCAGATAATTACAGTAACCTTGGTGCTGTATTCACTACAGGAACAATGTTGAACCAAGATGGCGCTGCTGTATTTCGAGTATCAGCGCCATCAATGGTTATTCTGAGAACTATTGGACTGGTTGTTTATAGTCAAAGGTATAGCACATGTGTTCCTTCATCTTTTTCTCTTTTGAATGAAAACCAGGAATTTTCCTTGCAGGTACTTCAAGATAATACAAAAAATAAACAACAAAAAATGCAATAACTTTATTCAATATTTGTGTTGATTGATTGGAAAAGATTGAATCTAGCTTCAATTACATCTATCTGTTCCGTACGAAGGTATTATTTTTATTGTTAATACGTTACGCAATATTCAAATCCGATTTTCCGGAAATCGGTAAGGGTCCAATCGTGTCATAATGCAAGGCAATAGTAATACTGTGGTAACTTCTACTGACCTTGTTGACTACTAAAAATGTGAAAGACTTACCAATAATTCTGATTGGCTGATGCTTGATGACGCTCCTTATGGGCGGAACTATTGCAGCAATCTGTAAAAGTGGTCAGGATAAATATGGCGGCACTGCTTCAGTCTGTATCACTCCCCACGCCTGACGAGTTTCAGGAGAAACATGGCGGAACCAATCAACGCAGGGCAACATCATGGCCACTTTTCCATCTCTTTTTACGTTTCCTTCTGTCAATCTCTTCTCATGACTCTTTTCCCTATCCATTGGTGCTTGTTTGCGGATCGAAATGAGGCGGAAAATAAAGTCAAATCCCGCGTACGGCACTAATGTTGTTTCCAGAGATGCGGCAAAACTTTTTACGATCTCTGTCAGATTTTATCTCGATAATTCCCCGCTGCTTCACGAGGAAAACAACAGACAAACTGAAATGGCGACTGGCGCGCGACGCGTCTGTCGCTCTCTCTCCCAGTGTGACCTGATCCTTGTGAAAAACCCCTCCAATCACAGGGCTATCTAATGGCGCTTGCACTTGTGTCTAACAGAGCATTGATCATCAATTCCAAAAATTCTCCGTTAATTTATCACATTTAATGAAAACGTTTACACTCAGTTAGGAAGTTTTTTTCAACAGAAATTACACAATTCATTATTTTTTTTTTAAATTGAAATATAAAAATAAAACTGCATGCTGAAAACTCAAATATAATTTATCGTTGGGGCAATTGGTGGGTGGGCAGTTGTCCGTTAAGGGGCAATTGTCCGAAAAATGTCAAATCCATGGGAAGAGATTCAAATTGATTAAAAAATAGATATCAATGCATGTACTGCTGACTGGATTGGACTGTTTTATGCTTTGGATGTTCAACATTTATAAAACTTTTCTGAACATTATTACCGTAAAACTTCAAATAAAGCCCTGCCTCTAATTGTGCCCTGCGCTGCAATACAGCCCGGGGAAAATTATAAAAAGTAATAACAAAGCCCTGCCTCTTATAGTGCCCGGGGCAAAAATCGTACACTGCATTCAAATGAATGAATTAGGCTAATTTAAGCGATATCGATGCATCAATATATCGATATAACGTCTGCTGGCTTAGATAGCGATAATCTTGACCTCGTTCCACAACAAAAATTTTTAAAGCTGCCGCAGGTCTGCAAAAAGCTGTGAATGTCTCACTTGCTGCTTTATTGCATGTTTGCATGCATGCATGCAGCAGGTATGTTGCATACTTGCGGCATGCATGCAACATAGCTGCAATGTGTACGTCTGCAATAAAGCTGCCAGTGAAACATTCACAGATTTATTGCAGACTTGCAGGCATGTGACAGCCAACAATTTTTGCTAGGGTTAATTACATTACTGGCATTATTTTTGTTGCACAAAATTGTAAGTTTTCTTTGGAGCCCTGCCTCTATTATTGCCCTCTACTCTAATTAAGCCCGGGTCTCAAGACTGTCTGAATGAATAGAGCCCCGAGGCTCTAAAAGACGTTTTACAGTAAATTTCTTATGCTTGACTAATGACTATAGTTTGCACACTGTTGCTCCTAGAGCGAATTCAGTTGGAAAGATTGAGAAGACCAAGTTACATACTGATACAAGTGTCAATTTCCATTATGTAAATAAATGAAGAAGAAATGAAAAGGTAAAAAAAATGTAAGACATGTCCATCTGCCTAAACGTCAGCCCAAACAAATTCATAATTCCCAAAATATTTTTTTTAAACATCATTTTTCATAGGGGTGTCATTTTTTAGTCAGTGAAATTTTAGGGGCGTGGTGTACTTTTTGGTTCACATGTAATGCCAATTTTTTTTTTAATTGCAAGGTGATACTATTGTGTGACGGAATGATTTTATTTTGCCACAAGTTCAAACTGAATATTTACAAGTTGAAATGTTTGCATGACATTAGTCTGCTGATGAGATGTGGTGAGTTCGGATCGTCTGGTCTGTGATAACTGGTTGTGATGTCCAGCGCCCGGTGGTTCACCGATGATGTAGGGCTCTGTGGTGTGGAGCCAGTTGATGGTCGGCTCAGGTTAATGATGATGAGGATGATGATGGACTGGAGCTCCGTCTTTGGTTGTGTCAATCAGAAGAATGCGAAGAGTGAGTGGAGTGAGTCTCTTTATAAGGGCAGATCTCACCTTGTCCGCAGTAGAATTTAAATAACGATTGGCCGAAACCCGATTGGCAACCTTGTTAGTTTGGGCAATCATTTGGGCAAGCGTTCAGACTGATATTGCAAACAGGTGACTAATTGGTGTGTCACAATTGTCTTTTTTTTTATGTTCATAAATTGTTGGAATTGTGCTTAGCTTAGTATGTATTTTGTTATAACCGTGGAGAAATTGGATAACTTGAAAATCCAGTGTCCAAAACTTGTGCTCTTTTTGTATAAGTGAAGTGTAGTATAAGCCTAATAGTAACCACTGAAAACCTCAAAATCCACTGAAACTACTAAAGGATTTTCAACAAAATACACAGTGAAAATCCATTATTTCCTATTCTTAAAAAAATGTGCGAAAGAAATTTTGGCCAACCAAGAATTGGTGGAATAAAATTTGCCTGAAAGAATCAAATTATCATTGCAATATTCAGAATGACTCATTTTTCATATTTAAATCACTTCATAAATTTCTATAATATATTTTTAAATTCACCCACACACATATACATAGCACTTTATTTACAATAAAAACCACCAAAAAGTTTGGGAACTCAAAAATACAAAACACGTTTACTTGTAAATAATTCTCAACAGTCATTTGGGAAACAGAAGGACATCTGTTCCCCCTTGAGGTTCTCCTTTCCGCACCTGTTCATTTCGGGAGTAAGCATTTCGACCTTATTCATTTCGTGGCTGTTCATATCGCACTAATTCCTCCTTCAAGGCTTTTGCTATTATTACTTTTCGCAGTTAATACTTTCCGCTGCTAATCCTATCCGCGGTTATTCCATTCGTAGCTAATCATCCCGCGGTTAATCACCAGAAAGGAATGTGCCATTTCCGTGGCTATTCAATCCGCGGTATGTATGCGGCACCGCGAAAACATCATCGTTCTTCAACATGCAACAAGGTTTGTGCAGAAGTAATGAGGTAGCGCCGTGGGAGTATTCTATCAACCCAATCCGCATATGACGTCATTAGGCTGTGGTCGTCGCCGACCTCAATTGAATTGTGACGTCATTTTTGGCAGTACAACTTGCAAAATAAAGCAATTTGATGCAAAAAAAAGAAAGTTGTAGTAGGATTCGAACTTGCCATCACCTGCATCACAGGTAACTGCCTACCCAACTACGCCACAATAACGAATGGCAGACAGTGTGATGAAAGTGCATTATACAGGGTGGTCAGAAAGTATTGCCTGTTGGGCTATAACTTTAAACTGAAGCCAGATAACGAGAATAATGTTAAGAGGTGAAGTGATCAGGAGGCTAGGGCGCTTCCGGTGCACTAAGCCCACGTGACCTTCAACAACGACTTCAAGGTCATCGCAATCCTATCTCACAAACTAAACGAGTTAAGGTCCGTTTACACGGGGACATTTTTCTTGCCAGCCAGAAAAGCTTTCTTGCTTCCACAAATATATCCCCATGTAAACCGCTAAATTGTCCAACAATTCTTGCCTACAACTGTGGCGCAAGCATTGAACAAGCCCTGCCAGAAAAATAGAACATGTTCTATTTTCCACCAATCGGCTTGAACTTGCTTGTGACGTTGCAATTGTGGGCGTTGCCCAAAGCGAAAATAACATGGCGGCCAAGTTACCGAGCGATCGATGGTTTTACAAAGACACACTGCACATTATTGGGCTTTTTCAAGGTAAACCAGTACTTTGGGATATTAGAAATTAATTGTTTTGCACCCATAAATGTTTTTTTTGGCCTAGGCTCTTTGTTGAGGGCCGAAGTTGTTGTGTATAAAATCATTGATCAGCACGCTTTTGCAATTAATAAGTCGTCCATTTTGGGAAATGTTATAGATCATTCCTATTGGAGGAGATATAACCCCCACTGCGATTGGTTGAAGCACGCAAAAAAAATTTCTTCATGTAAACCGCACAAGGAAATTTTTCCAGGTGCAAGGTTTCATTTGAAATCTGGCTCTATATTATGGAGTTAGAAAAATGTCCCCGTGTAAACAGACCTTTAGGATAGTACTGTCAATTGGAAAGTTGTAGAGCACCCCCTAATTAGTGCTAAAAACTCGTCACAGAAATTTTCAGAGGAACCGCATGAGTGTAAAGGGCGACGTTGTGAGGCGCAGTGTGAGTCCTGCAGGGAGGCATGATAACACAGTATAGCCTGAAAATCGCTCCAAATAACAAACACGTCAAACAATACTATGTGCTGTAGTGATAAAACGTATGTGCTTATGCAAACAAAAAATGAGTTGGTCCTGTCTGGTGCACTAACTTCATTCATGGACGTACAATACTGTACCATTGGCTGCCCGTGGAACTCTTTGGTACCAGCAAGATGGTGCACCTGCACATTATGCAGGTGCACCATTCTTGTATCATGAATTTCCTGGCCGCTGGATTGGACAAGGGGGCTTGTGCCTTGGCCTGCAAGCTCACCTGATTTGACTCCCATGGACTTCTTCCTTTGGG
>WWPM01005590.1:0-14988 GCA_023279145.1 Glomeris maerens | reverse complement strand
GTCCAAACTCCCTCTTTCAACTCATATTTTAGTGCCAGCACAGGAGCCACTATAAAACACGTCCTTCCTCATCGACGGCTTGCAGCGCCCCCAGAAACATTAATTATAATCATATCTTCAGCGAATGTACAAACGTTTTTGACTTACCGATTGCACTCGAAGCAGAGGAGTTTTGCCTCGATTACCGTATATTTGCACTCCGTTGACTTACATGCGTAGCACGATGCAGTGCACACATGTTTCTTAATGTTTCTTGTACAAGCCAGACATTTCAAGCACACATAGGAGGAACCGAGGAATCCGGCCAAACTGACAATCGTGTCGTAGTGATTATTGTGGAGAAAAATGGCAAGACGATCTGCAAATTCACAACATTTATTTACTATTTAGACAGTTGTAAGTAATCGTATATTACATACTAGGTACTAGGTACTACGTACTAGGTTTTGAAGGGCCGGTGAAGATACGCTTGATACCGATGTGAGCAGCATGTATTAAAATTTGGTAGTTGTTCAGATAGGATTGGGAGACCGATGTTTCTTCAACTCCAAATGGTCCAAGAGGCACTCCTGCGGCAGCATGCAATGCCTCAGCCTCCTTTCTTTGGGTGGGTCTTCTACCATCTCTTAGTGCAGCATACTTCTTTGTGTTTTCCGAGGTAGGATATGTGGCCAGAACAAAAGAAGCTCTTCCGACTACCAATACTCTCGCCATGCATAGATTGTCATCATTTATGATAGTAACAATCGACTGCTTCACCGTACTCCATTGTTGTGCGGTTGTTTAAATGTCTTTCCTTTTTACCAGCACCAGATAGTGGAAGTTTAACACGGACAATTTTTATCCATAGTTCTCCACCACCCAGTAGGATTTATTCACTCGAGTTCAGTATCTTACCTAGTGATGTAATCACTTTGTCGGCATCGAATTCTGACACTCGAACGAATTTCCCATTATAATGGGCGTTCAACCCATCGGCATCCATACTCACGCGGATCTTCATATCTGGACTCGACAGGTTGATGATGTTCGCGAACACATCGCTTAAGATCTCGTGAACTTTCACGGGGAATTCCTCGGCCGTGATTTTGTTCATATTGCGAAACCGAACTTGAAGGTCCGCAACTTCGACTTTGAACTGTTCGGCGGTGGTCTTCTGAATCTCGCGGAGTTCATAGTAGTTGCGAGGCATGCCATCAAAAACATTTTCATCCATTACAGTGTCTTCCGCATTCTCATCAAGGTTCCAATTAGAATCAGTGATGTTAAGACCACGCTGTTTGTACGATGGACAATGGGTGGCAACATCTTCGGAAATCGTACGTTTCTTTATGCCCTCTCCGATTTGATGAGCCTAGAATCATTTTGGGGTGAATGTAGATCATGCAATATAAATCATCATTTGGAATTAACATATTGCATATAACTTACTATACACATTCTAATTCCAGATGGCGCAGGTTGGGGATCCGATACTACATCGTACATAGGATTCTAAAAAAGATAACCAATCATACTTACCATGATCATAGTAGTGCACTGATCAGCATCTTCTACGTGTGCAAGATTGGATATAACGTTATATATTTTCTATTAATTTGTGACGGTTCCGCTTTTTTCGAACTGTCATGGCTCTTTCGTCACTGAAATACGGGTCTGGATAAATCCCCAAATACAAATTACGCGCCGACATTTCCACTGGTTGAATCGTCGCACTTAGGTCACGCCCCTCCGCGATATCATTACAATCGAAATAGGCTAGCCAACGCGTAATAACAATTAATACGGTCTAATATCGACTCAGATACACATAAATAGTACGGCCAAGTAATGGCTATTTATCATTCAAGCCTATACGATGTACAAACACTGTGAAACTCGATATTAGAGCGTAACTACATAACATAAGCCTAAGCAATATTCTCTTGCATGCAATGTTGTCACTGTAGTACGCGATACAGCCACTGCGCGCCACCGCCATGTGCTCGCCACGTGTTAGGCTTAAGCGATTAACTCCGATAGCTGAAGCGCCGTATCTCCGCCATCTTGGGCCGCCTACGTCATAGGGCGAGTCCCACTCTATTAGGGGGACAACTCTGTTGCTCTCGCCCCCGGGCCAATCGTTGCATTGTCCACCGGTGTCGCTACCTGTATTGTAAAACCACATTCCATTGAGTGTCATCGTTAAGCCCTTTAATCCTTTAAGCCACACCTTTGTATTGTGCTATATCTGTATAAATGGGGCCATTTGCTCACTGTAAAATCAGACAGAGAGCTGCCTCCCGCAGCATCTTTTGGACCAGCAGAGCCTACCTCTGGTCTTTTCCAGTAGCGTACAATCTGTGTTCTTCCCACTCTCAATCCCTACAGGAAATATATAGATTAAAGAAATTAGATTTATCCCGATTCTGTCTTCGTGATTCTGTTACTCACCGCGTTACGGCCTTCATCGGCTACGACACTGGGAGCAGTCCTCAAGAAGAAGCAAATCTAGATCCAGCATACATCAGCGACGGTCTTCACTGTGGAGTACCCGAGATCAACTGCGACTACTGCGGCAGACATCTAAATCTAGGTCCACCTCCTGTTGCGGACATCGGAAAGACATCCGCCCCTAGAACTCCGTCTCCCTGGCAGCCATCGAATCTAGGTTCCTCCGCGGACACCGAAGGCGCCGTGTAAAGCTGTAACGGAAAGCCCGCCTCCTGCTGTGACGTCCCCAAGCCTATCTCCCAAAGGAAGCCAGGAAACTTTAGGTTCGATCATCCACCGTGAGTCAACTATCGCGAAAAGCGACGGACGAGCTCACAAGAACTTCGACACCGCCAAGTGGGAACAACCCATCCACCCGAGAGAAAACAACATTGCGTGAACTTTGTGTTCCTAAATATCCCAGTGAATTTAGCGAGCCCTGGACCAGAAGAGAGCCGGGACCGCCGCGTTCAAAGCGACGGCACGACACAAATTAACATGTCATTTAGTAATGTTATCTACAAATCATATTTTATTGTCAATGACATACCGAGTCATAGCCCATGACAGGCGAATTGAACACCATGTTCAGAAACTTTGCTTCAGTCGAATTTTCGAACATGTCGAATTCCTGTTATGGAATGTAATTATTATGTGATAAAACAATACACTTCGAGTTTTAATGCACTCAGTTGCAACAACTTGTTGAGAAACTCACTACTCAGTTTTTTTATTGTTAATAAATTATGCTTGCACTACTTACATTTATACCAATCGATTATGTCACATCATTAGCTTATAATGTATAATGCATAGTACTATTTTCTCCTACTGTCTGTCCAGAATAAGATGCTTCTGAAGTTTGTCCTTTTTGCATCAAGGGCATTGGGCAGATTAACTTGGAGGTGGTTTGGGAAAGGATCCCCTCTGTTGCACCTGCCATTATTTCTCGGAAAAAGGGGGAGTGACGTCACATAGTACAGGGTGGGGCAACATAACCCCCCGATTTGAAATGAGCGCCATTCCGCTCAATGATAATGTGGATGGGTGGGCGTGGTCTCAATTGATAGATAAGGTTTGAAAGTTTTGTTACCACCTAGGTCAGTCGTGATCATGCGGTGGAGTAAAGAGCAACGAGCGTTCGCCGTAGAGGCCTATTTATCCAATGGCAACTCAGTCATCACAGTCCAGCGTCAGTTCCGAAATCGGTTTAATCTCGCGCCCTTGGCCCCTGTTCCGAACCATAAATCCATTGCTGATTGGGTCAAATGTTTTCGTGAAACCGGTAGTGTAGTGAAAAAAAGACCTGTAGGCGCCCGCCCCATCAGATCTCCTGAAAACATAGAGGCAGTGAGACAATCAATTGCCCAATCACCGCAGCGTTCTGCTCGCAAGCATGCAGCGGCCCTTGGACTGTCTTCGCGTTCTGTGAGGCGAATCCTTCACGATGACCTGCATCTTCATCCGTACAAGTTGGCCATTGGGCAGGAACTTTCGGAACGCGACTTCAATTCGCGAAGAAATGGATGTGAAGTTCCTCGAAAGCGTCCCTGACGATGCAATTGTGTTTTTCAGTGACGAAGCGCATTTTCACTTAAGCGGGTGTGTGAACAAGCAAAACATGCGTTACTGGGCTGAGACGAACCCCCGACAACTCCATCAGAGGCCTTTGCACTCGCCAAAGGTCACAGTTTGGTGCGCAATTTCTTCAGTTGGGATTATCGGACCTTGGTTTTTTGAAGAAGATGAGCGGGTGGTCACGGTAAATTCAGACCGTTACGTCAATATGCTTGAGGAGTTTTTTGTCCCCCGACTTGATGAAATGGACTTAGGGGACGTATGGTTCCAGCAGGACGGAGCAACGGCTCACACTGCGAGGAGTTCGATGGCTTTGTTGAGGGAGCACTTCCCTGGACGCCTGATCTCTCTCAGAGGCGATTTGGAGTGGCCACCACGATCGCCTGATTTAACCCCGTGCGACTTCTTTTTGTGGGGTTACCTCAAGTCCCGGGTCTTCAATAACCGTCCACGGACTCTTGATGACCTTAAGACCAACATCCGCGAGGAAGTGGCGAACAAACCGGTCGACATGTTGGAGAGGGTGATGCGAAACACGCGAAATCGGTTCGTTCAGTGCATCGATAATGGAGGGCGTCACTTGGCCGATATGATTTTCAAAACTATGTGAAAAAAAAACTTTAAGATATTTCCTACACATAATTTAAAAAAATAAACAAATATCTCTAATACTTTTTTATTTATTGCGTTACAAAATCGGGGGGTTATGTTGCCCCACCCTGTAGTAGGAAGCTAACTTTATTCACAAATTGACACTGCAATAAACACTTTCAGTTGTACAGTGCCATACAGGCGATTTTTATATGTTGACAAATTGGAATTAAATACTACGATACTCACAAAACCAATAAGAAATTCCATTACTCACTTGCAAAAAAAGGAAATTGATAGATGACCATCAATGAAATATGGTTCCCCTACAGGAGGTCACAGTTTCTTTTGACACATACTTGTTGGTCACACTATATTGGTCACACTGAGTTAGACACATTCATGATGAATAAAACGGAATATAGAAAATGAAAGAGTTTGTTTTTATTTTAATGTTTCATTTAAGTTGAGCAGCACCTTAATAATATGTCTACTATATTTCATTGATGGTCACCTATCAATTTCCTTTTTTTGCAAGTGAGTAATTGAATTTCTTATTAGTTTTGTGAGTACCGTATTATTTAATTCCAATTTTTCAACATATAAAAATCGCCCGTATGGCACTGTACAATTGAAAGTGTTTATTGCAGTGTCAATTTGTGAATAAAGTTAGCTCCCTACTACTATGTGACGGCACTCCCCCTTTTTCCGAGAAATAATGGCAGGTGCAACAGAGGGGATCCTTTCCCAAACCCCCTCCAAGTTAATCAGTTAATCTGCCCCATGCCCTTGATGCAAAAAGGACAAACTTCAGAAGCATCTTATTCTGGACAGACAGTAAGAATATTGGAAAGCCATATTGTATTGTATTTCACACACACTGTGCACCATGTATTAACGCCTATGGAATAACACGTAACTGTGTATTCCAAATATAGTTTTTTTTTTAACTTTATTAAAAATATTATGGGTATCTTTGTGTCATTGTTTCACTTTATTTGTATATCACACATCCGTACATATACTTGGTGCATTGCAAATACAACTTTCATTAACTATATGTATTACTCTACGCACATATAATGTACAGTATATCACATAATTAACAAATGTAAATCGCCTTAGCCTTATTTAGCACTAAGAAACAATTTTTAAATAATGAATAATCTTTCACCCTTCGCATCTCACTGACAGCCATATCTTGTTAGCATTACCATAAAGTATAACTCATAAGAATTAACAGTTTTAGATTTGCAATACTACATTCCAACAATATATTATAACCCTAAGAATTAACTTGATAAATAGTAACTATGAAATAGTACTTACATTTGATGCCATTGAATTGCTCATCATAGCTTTATTGCAACCTGAAGACTACTCTGCTGCAGACGGAGGACCACTTTGGTCTATATAGTCTCAAGAAATAATTATTTCTTGGTTCGAATTCACTGCTTATATAGTGTCAGCTGGGTCCGTAAGGCTAAATAATGTGTGGACTAGCAACAAGTTCAGATATGCAGAGACATTGTATGTTTGCTTACAACGAGTCATAGGGCAGTCTACTTGTTGTTGTCCAAAGTCCTAGTCAACAAGTTTATAATATCATATATGCAAATGATTACTATGCGCACCTGTGAACAATTGTGAAAGGTCACAGTTCGCTCTGCATTTATTGGTGTCCCTCCATTAAGTTCTACTGTACCAAATGAACAGGACATAAATATTGGTAAGCTTACATTATTTTCACATTGTTTTTATCGTAGCTGATGGGGTTTTACCACCATAACGTACATTTTATATGATTAACAATAATTCTATGTAATCAATGAATTCTCCCTTGTTTGTATGCGCTGTTTACGATTATTATATTAGCCCCCTACATTTTTCCATGTATGTGTTTTGTACATGTAGTTGTATTCTATCATGGTAAAAGGGTTAACTTTCCATGTCGTTTATGCATTATCCCCCATCAATATATGCTTTTTTACGATCATTGGAGTGTTTTTTCCAATATTTTACATTATATTCGCTTTACCTTAATACTATATACTACTAGAGTCAAAAATAAACCGAAAATTTGCAATTGCTGCCTTCCTATTATTCAAACAATTATGTCACTGTCTATACATGTTCCTAGACATATGATGTAGTGTCTGGTGACATATTTTGAACATGTGTGTGAGTGCGCTGCATGCTGGGACATGCAAAAGTAGAGTCTAAGTAGCTTGTTTTCCGGAATCAACTAGAGTCAAAATAAACGGAACTTTGTCCGTAGCTTTATGACACTAACAATGAAACTGATTGCATGCATGGTTCCACCTTCAAAGTAATATCCTTGCGCTGCAACACACTTCTGCCAACGGCCATACCACTGCTCAAACCATTTTTGGAATCCATTTTTGACACATCCCTGCCAGCTTATGGAGAGTGTGGCATGCGAACCTGATGCATCTGTACTGCGTGCAGCGAGTCCAGGCACTGTTACCGTCCGATTATCCGCAGCGCGTGCAGTTTGCCCATTGGTTTGTGTGCGAACGTCAGGCGCAGCCTAATTTTCCTGGAGAAATGCTGTTCTCTGATGAGGCAAAATTTACACGGGATGACGCCTACAATGCACACAATAGGCATCACTGGGCATATGTCAATCCACATGCCACTTGCAATGTGGCGCCACCAGCACAGGTTCTCCATCAATGTGTGGGCAGGCATTGTTGCAGACTGTGTGACTGGTCCGTACATACTGCCTGCTACGCTCACGGGGCAAACATACCGGACATTCGTATCAGATATGCTCCCGTGCTTGTAGGAGGGCGTTCCCTTGGCCGTGCGCAGGAACATCTGGTTTCAACATGACGGGGCACCCTGTCACTTCAGTCGTGAAGTGCGGGAAGGCCTGAATGGCACATTTGGGGACCGCTGGATAGGCCAGGGTGGACCCGTATCCTGGAAACCCCGGTCACCTGATCTCACATGCTTCGATTTCTTTTTCTGGGAAGCAATGAAAGCCCTGTTGTACAAAACCCCTTGTGACACAGAGGACGACCTTGAGGCACGCATTGCCGTTGCAGCGGACACTATCCTTGAAAAGCCAGGGGTCTTCGCCTCAGTCCGGCGTTCCACGCTTGACAGGTGTCAGGCATGCACTGATATCAGTGGTCGCCATTTTGAACATGTTATTTGAGTCAATGAATGCCCAGAATATCTCGGTACTCATGATGGTAAGTTTTTCCACTCCAAGTTTCAGACCTGTTCCAGTCATTCCTGCAAAGGCCCGGGCGGCGATTACATGCTTTCAGCAATTTAGATTTCAGGTTGCCCCACCACCATTTGCAGCTCGATGAGAATTGAGGTATGAATCGCTGTCTTCTTTGCATACATTTTAAATGTCCAACGGTCAGAGGCCACGATGATTCACAGCATGATTTCGACGACATTACCAGCAGCTTTCCTTTCTTGGGGAGCATTAAAACCAGAGCATTTGCGGACATGGGTTAATAGGACATTTACATGTTGTTTCCATGCAGGGAAGGCACCCTGCAAGTTTGTCCCCTGAATTGTAAAACACCCTGTATAGGCATTGATGGAAAGCTATTGAAGAGTACTATAATTTGGAAGGGTGAAAGGGGATGGGGATGATGAGTTGATGACATGTGCAGTTTTACACCTGATCTCAAAAGAGAGAAGACAGTTGTTTTTTGTTATCATTTGCAATACCTTTTGCGTTGCCTCCATTGATTCCAATTCCAAATTGTCGCCATCCCGACCATTTTTCACTGAAGGATGTGGTCACAGCTCAATGGGAAAGTTTGTGCCTGAGTTTATAATCTTTATATTAAAGAGAATAGACACATCACCATCTCCCTTGTCTGTTTGGCTGCAGTGTGAAGGAACCGGAAATTATAATATCATGTTATTTCCGGTTCCTTAGTCAAGAGAGCGAACAATACATTACAACGTGCACTGACGAATCCTAGCACAAGCGTTTCAATTGCAACCGCCCTCTTTGTTGCAAACAGTGGGTGAATGTGACTATTCACTTTAAGTTTTGAATGTAGGTATAACAGGCAATATTGTAGTAATCTTCAATAGCTTTCATCAATGCCTATATTGCCTATATACGCGGTGTGTCCTATGGCACTTTAAGTCACTTTTAGAGTTCAATATCTCGAAAACCTCTCATTGACGGATTCTAGTGTCAAGTTCGGATGGTTCCCTTATGGGATATTTAAAGTAAACGAGGGAAATATTTGCTATTGTTTGCACATGTGCAGTTGTTACTAATTGACGATGATTCACTGCAATGATAGCCTACTTGTTCAAACCGATATTTAGCCCAGGTGAAGTTGCCAGTAAAAGGCTTTATACTTGCTTGGGGCCTTAGGCGTTTTAATGCTACAGATGACAACCCATTCATAGAAATGTTTGACAGATGCCATGTTTTGGACTGAGAAAACCTGACATGTCAAAATATTTTACCATTTTTAATTGCTCACAGTTTGAAAACAGCACTACGGAAGAATTTAAAATTTGCAGGCAGTTTCCACATTATATGGAGTACATTTCCTGCAAATTTCATAAAAATTAAAAATGTCGAAAAATACATGTCAGTTAACCTTTAAGCTGTCCTCCCAAACATTATATTCAGTTTTTTATGCCGAGCAAGATAAATATTATCTTAACCAAAATGCGCAATAGAATTAGTAGGAAAAAATAATGAAAACCCTTTGGTTCGATTGCAGCATGCGCGCGCGCAAACACACATCTTATTGTCCGCACATGATTGATGCACATTTTGCTTCCAGCAATACAGGGTGGTTCACGGGAATAGGGATAAAAACAGATGGACGTAACTCGGAATATTTTTGTCATACAGCCATCTTATTTGCATTTACCGGTAAGGAATTAAGTGCAATTTCAAGAATTACAAATGACATCGAGCATGTGGTGTCCACTTTCTTCATAGCAAGAAGCAAGTCAGTCCACAGTTTCAACAGAAAATAGGCGGGGCTTGTAGTGGGTGGGATATGAGTAGGGGGAGGTCTGAGAAAGTTCATTCGACCCGTCTGCCAGTGCAATTTAGTTGCCAGCATGGAGCAGTGGGATCTTTAGGGGCTGTCCATTTAATACGTACGCACAGGGGAGGGGGGAGGGGTGGCAGGAAATGTGACGCATGCGTACTGGGGGGGAGGGGGGATTTCTTCCAAGTGTACGTACACCATGCACTCAGCGCTCGCAATTGAAAACTTGGGCTAAAACCGCATTTTGTGAAGAAATTTAGCTACTTTGTGTGTACTAAATTTGAATACCAGTGTGCAGTAAAAAAATAACAACTTGTTATATAAATAAATAATGGAAAATAAAAATGTTGATGAGTCATATTTTTTGTCAATGTGTACGTACGGAGGGCGGGGGGGGGTTGGGTTGAGTGTGACGCCTGCGTACGGAAGGGGGGAAGGGGTGTAAAATTGGCTGAAAATGAGTGCGTATTAAATGGACAGCCCCTTAGTTGCTCACCATGTTTGCATAGGAAAGGGTTCGTAAAAAGTGACTTAGTAGTGGCAGCGCAGCGTGCATTTAGACACTTCAGCATTGAACGTCATGATGCTATTTCTAATACTTTAATGTTCTATAGATACATCTCGATTTACGCACCGTTCAAACGTTATAAGCGTTTTTACGTGCAAGGTTTACAGCAGCCAATAGGATCGTTCCGGCCAAGCCACCGCAACACCGCTAGAACCAATGGTAAAACAGCGTAGGCAGTACATAGGCCTAAAAGATCGCTTATTCAGTCTAAAGATGTGTCAAATACATAACATTAGAAATCTTACATGTCTAAAGTATCAATATAAGTAATACTAACGATATGTCAAACTTAAAACTAGTCATAATCTAAGTTTTAAGTCAGCACATGGTAGTACGGATTTCTACCACATGTGTATGGTGGCGTTTGGTCAGGCCATTCATAAAATGGCCCATTGATAAAACCACATACTCCACCAAGGGCGCTCCGACGCTTGATTGTTCCTTAGGTCACCACCAGGAAATCTATGCCACCTCCGCCCCGGGCAGAGCACCTGCAAAGAGATATGAATTCCTTTGTTAATCCGTTTAGCTCCGCCCATGCTATTGTACATTTTCCTATAAATACAAGGGCACAACTGAACTAAAATCAGTTGAGCAGCTGTCTAGTGCAGCAGTAATAGCCTCTACAGGGCATCGCCTGAATAGCAATATTAAAAGGTGCACAACTACTGCATGTGTTCCATTGGCTCATACCCTTTCATGGGAAATAAAGGCCATTAACTTGGCCTGTGGTATATATTACTCCCTTGACTTGTACAAGCCCGTAAAACCTGACCGCCGGAAGCAGACACGGACTTTAAAGGGATCGACGACGACTCACCGAGCATCAGCGACGACGCAGCAATCCTCCTGCAGGACACGTCCGAGATTCACGAGCCCCGAGTCGATACGCCACAAGGAGCCATCACGACCACGCATCGGCCCAACTTCGCCTTCCAGCCGCTCTACTCCGAGGACGTCGCAACGCAGTGGACATCAAGGACCCCAGCGCCTCGCAAAGCTGTACGAACTGTTCGCCCTCCTCGAGAAGCACCATCAGCGGCCAGTCGACTCGACGCCAAGAGGACTTGAGGAGCGCCCAGCCATCGCAGATCGACGTTGCCACGGGGACGTCGCAGTCTGCAAGCCGTTTGGACACCACCGTTAGGTGGAAAACCTACACACCACGAGAATAAATACAATTGCGCACCCACCAGTCAGCCAACACAGCACTGCTTCCACGAAGAAAGCCGGGACATGATGCAAGGTGCCAATTTTTTTAAGTGTTAATCTCGAGTGTGTACAGTGGATTTTCTTTAATTGTCACCAGAAGGGGGATTGGCATTTAGGCAAAATAACAGATAAGCGAAGCCTTAAAAACATCACGTCATTTGATAAGGGAAAGTAGTGGACAACTGTATAACACAAATACTGAATGGTATTGAAATAAGATGCATATGGATGTGTGTGCGCGCGCATGCTGCAATCAAACCAATGAGCTCGAACTACCAATTTCCAGTTTTCGTTATTTGGTCCCACTAATTATGTTGCGCATTTGGGGTTAAAATAACATTTTCTTGTTCAGCATAAAAACAACCTGAAAAAGATGTTACGTAAGAATCATCATTTCGTTTGCCTTCAATGTGGTCCTTTCCGTTGTAGTGCGGCGTTTACCTAGGATATTTCGACATATTGTACTTTTAGATACAAGCACCAAATTTGGCTCAGACGTAGACCAATCTAATATAAACAAATTTGGATATGGAGCAATCGGCCAAATGCCCCCTGCGGCCCAGCATACTGCCAGATGAAAACATTCGTTTTAAGAATGTGACTTCAGTTTTCAGAGCAATCCCCGTTGCAAGCACACAGTGGTGTGCGTTCCAGCCCGCCCTTCTTGCACTTTTCATGCAGGCTTTCCCAAGAGACGAGCTCCCTGCAGATCTTGGAAACTTCGGGTAGCATTGTCCAGAGAGGTTCATACACGCCGCTAATCTTGATCCAACCTGAGTCGGTTGGTGATGGCAGAGTTGATGCAGGAACAAGGGCCTGACCCAAGACATGTCCACCCTGATATACTGCTCTTCGGGCGTGCTGATCCAGGGCTGTCTTTGTCGGTGGGATCAGCTGGTTTTCTTTACAAACAGTTTGTGGTGTGCCTTGTCAATATCGGCTTCTGTGTTTGTTCTGTCATAAAGCAGCGACGGGGAGTGTTCTGAAAACTGAAGTCACATACTGAAAACGAATGTTTCCAACTGGCAGTATACTGGGGCTGTAACTGAGTTTTTTAATATACTGATTAAATATGTACGAGGGGGTACCAAAAAGTAAGTAAACTGAATTTTTTGTGGTCAGAGTTTTTGCAGTTCCGCGTTCTGCCGCTAGGGGAATGTAGTGTAACTTCATACCACTCGGTAACACCAGTTTCGTCCAAAACAAGTATTTCGTTTATTCGGTGTGAATTATTTAATGAGAGCTCTTTTGAACGTTCGTCGTTTTTGCAATGGCGGATTCTAATGAACGCCTCGCTGCTCGCGTCGAAGTTTGCGCGTCAATTTTGATTTAAAAAATGAAATAGCACTTTTGCCAAACCCCTCAATTCACCCGATATTGACTCATCAATTTGTTTTAATTCCCTGAATAGAAAGGGACATGAAAGGAAAATGTTTTTGCGTTGTTATTGAGGAGAAGAAAAAACGACGAACACAAAACGGAGGAATTGCAATAATTCTGACCAAAACAATCAGTCTACTTACTTTTGGGTACCCCTACGCATATACAGTAGGACCTGCTTAAAGAGTCTACCGCATACAACGTTTTCGTGCTTATAACATACAAATCCAATTTAACCGATTTTCAGTATGCCTTTTTAGTGTTAGAAAATCCCGCATATAACGAACCCGCTTATAATGAAATCCCGTTTATAAAACGGGTATTTCACTGCAACCATCCGGATATAACGTTTTTGTAACGTAAATTTGTAGCAGAAGGGGTATACTTTCTCACAAACAGCAGTCTGCACTACCCAGGTAGGTGTGATTGCAGCAAAATCGCAACTAGACATACACTGTCTGCTGATTTCTCCAATCACATGGGTAGCGACCGTCTCATGCCAACTCGCAAAGCTCAAAGTTCTACTGCATAACGAGTCCTAATTAAGATGTACTATGTAAACTGTATACTATGTACATTAGTATGTTCTAAAATTTAAAAATAAATAGTTCTCATAATAAAAAGCTTGTGCGCGACGTTTCCACTTCATTTATTGCAAAAAACAAAAAAGTCCACATTTAAGAAATCCTGCATATAAAGTTGAAAAATCACGCATTTGACCGCAACGCTATATCGAGGTCCTACTGTATATATACAGCGTGGTGCGTAAATGTTTTTCCACCCTAACAACTTTGCGGGAGCAAGCGAAATACATGAAACAACATATGCATCCTATGTATGAAAGTGGGGGCAATCCGTGCATGCCATTTTCCGTGACCTCGAATTGACGCTTCCAGGTAATCCCAGTTTCAAATTCTTTGATATTATAGATATGTAGGTAGTTGCAATTGCAAAAGTGGTCTGGGATCCTGTGTGAGCATCACAGTAAAAGCAGAAATAAAATAGGACCAATCTGAAGGAAGTTAGAGCCGTTTATCTGAAATTCCAGAACTCCTCTGCAATGCATCCCGTTACATCCAAAACCATGCAAGGAAGCCCAATGCACAGGAACTGCATGGTTTTGATGTAGCGGGATGCATTGCAGGAGAGTTCTGGATTTGGAGGAAAGCTGATTTCCCCATTTCAGATAAACAGCTCTAACTTCCTTCAGATTGGTCCGATGTATTTCTGTTTTCACTATGATGCTCACACAGGACCCCAGAACACTTCTCCAATTGGAACTACCTACGTCTCTTTAATATTTAAAGAATTTGAAACTGGGATGACCTTGAAGCGTCAATTCGAGGTCACGGAAAATAGCATACACGGACGGCCCCCCTTTTCATACATAGGATGCATATGATGTTGCATGTATTTCACTTACTCCTGCAAAGTCATAAGGGTTGGAAAATATTCATGCACCACCCGGTATGTATATACATATATATACACAAGGTGAGACCGGAAAGTTCGGTGAACGGTCTGATTGTACGAATTTCAAGGAACCTAGAAACATTTCGATACGTGCAAATTGAATGTTGATATCTAAGCTAAGAAATGTGTGATGTGCACAGGCATTGTGTGACGTTTCCTTATGACGTCACAGTTACTAAAGTGCTGCATGAAATCTAGTCGTTCCAGGTGCAAAATGGAGCAGCGAGTCAACATGAAATTCTGCTTCAAACTGGGGAAATCGGCAACCGAAACCCACGATATGTTACAGAAGGTGTACGGGGAAGAAGCTGTGACTCGAAAATGCGTGTATGACTGGTTTAAGCGTTTCCGGGAAGGACTCGAATCTCTTGAAGACGATCCTCGTTCTGGGAGGCCGACCACCAGCACCACACCCGAAAACATCGAAAAAGTTCGTGAGCTACTCCAAAACGATCGCCGCTTATCTGTCCGAATGATGGAGAGTGAATTGTGTATTCCACGTGAAATTATCCGAAACATTGTCACCAAGAATTTGGGTAAGCGCAAGATCTGCGCAAGGTTTGTCCCACACCACCTAACTGAGGAACAGAAACAACTCAGAATGGATTCGTGTGGGGACATCATCTCAATGGCAGATTCAAATCCTTCGTTTTTGCAATCAATTGTGACTGGTGACGAAACCTGGTGCTTCCA
>WWPM01005581.1:0-17988 GCA_023279145.1 Glomeris maerens | reverse complement strand
ACTGTAATTACATCCATGGTTAAAAAGTGACATGAATTAACTGCAATGAGTGTCATTGGGCGTATTCGGCAATTCGTACTGTCTGTCTGGGTCGCCAGAGTGTGTGACGTGTCATCTCTGACGCCATCTCTGGGCCGTGTCTGGCATTAATTTATCTGGTTTGCCGAATACAAATGACTGGATTCAAAATGGCGGATTACATGTCATGCAGTTGTGATGGCATGTTGCGACCCTTCATACTGGTCGACCGAACATTCCATGGTGGCCGCCATCTTGTTGTCTGAGTAGCCAGGCGAGAAATTTGTCTCTGACACGGCAGCCAGAGAAAATGACGTCACTCCTCAGACATTTGGTTTGCCGAACAAAAAACCTATTCAGATATCCGAGGCCCACATGGATTGCCGAACAACCTTTCTGGCCAAAGCTCAAGATATCTGGCGACCCAGGCAGACAGGTATGAATTGCCGAATGCGCCCATTGTACAAAAAAATGTATATTATAACTGCACATGAGCATTATTTTTAATGAATAATATACTTCCTGTTTTTTTGTGAATTAAGGTAATATTGTGAAATAATCACTGAAAAGTGAATGCAGTGTATAACATTCATCAAATAATTGCAGGATTTCGGAATAAACCCCATTTTTATATATAACAACGAAGTCTTGTGTAATATTATGAAATCAATTTCCACAAAATCAAGGAATTTATTCAAAGTATAGATTAGAATTGTTGGCATAATGGAAAGCCTAATTTGTTTGCGAATGCTTATTCATTGAGCTGTATATATGTACATGATGACACTTGTTTGCACCAGATCTGTTCAATATAGCAAGAGCAAATATCGATATACATACTGTACATGTATGTACAGTGATCAACGGGCATTGCCAATGACGTCATTGGGCTAGAATCCTTTATTTACCGGTGTTGTTTTTCTACCACGCCTGTGTGACATTGCCAAGACGACTGCGGATAATACCCATACAGAGAGAGAGAGAGACATGGCGGCGAAATAGTGAAATAGAGATGTATAGGACCACGTGCCCTATGCTGCAAGTTTGGTGAGAGCCCTGCAGCCACAAGTGCGCATGTGCAGTGCATAAGCGCAACTGAGCTCGCTTCACTAAATTCTCAGTCGACGTCGAGCTGCTGCTCAGTGCAGAGGTGCTATAGCAACAAATCCTCTCACCTGTGTGTAGATTATCCAACAGGTCTCAGGTATAATTGCTTCATGTCCTGTCAGTCGCATGTTAACAATGACAGTTACTTTTATTCACTAAAACTGAATTTGTTTTATGTAATTCTGCTATTTTTTTTTCAACACCGTTTTAATGCATGTCTTTCAGTAACTTTATAGCCATACATACATGTCTTAACGATGCAACTGTTATACTCTATAAGAAATATGCTAATAATTTATTGAAGACTATTTCTTTAAATAACGTTAAACTGTTATTAGCAATGGGTTCTGATCAGAAAAAGGAGTTCAAACTGTGGAAAGTTGGTTACTCCTTTTTTATTTAAACCAAAATGTTTGGAGTTTCGATCCAAATATCTATGAAACATAATTAATTGTTGTCTGGTTAAAATTAAGTGTTACCTTTATAATTCCAACAACATAAATCGTGTGTTATTTATTTCTATAGTTACCTGAAGTTTTTCTAAAGAATTGCTAATGTGGTTTTGCATATATGTACATTTTTCACTTCATTTGTAACAAGGATACATGATTAATATGGAATTGGGCTTTATCTATTATTCTGTTGGGGCTCATTTGTATGAAGTATATTGTGTATATTATTGAGGGGCAATTTTCAGTTATTTCTCTGCGTGCGAATCGGAAAGATTTTACTGAAATTTCGTTGCAAGTTTTCGCCATACAATTTATTACGCATTTGCATTAAATCCTGTATAAAAGAAAGTCACCCAGCCTTGCTTGCAAGTAGGCCTAAAGCAAATCTTGCCATTAAGACCACCATTAAAACGAAGAGTGAACTCTTGCTTGAAATGCTCGAGGACGACTACTGTTATTTATGCTCGGCTCTGAATTGCCTTGTGAAATCCAACAACTCGCAATGTTTAAATATATACACATATATAGCCCTTCAAAGGTTAACCTCAATAATTTAAATCCTAGAGAGAAATAGATCGATCGAGGGAATAAAAATGCAGTCATTTTACTCAAAAATAACAAAAATATTGAATATTTAACATTTCGGAACAAACAGAAGCTCAACCACGAGATTTGGTACAATATTCCTTGACACATACAGCATTTGAGAAACATTTGTCACATAATCAAGATTACAGAACAATTTTTGCGTAAAAATTACGCTTTTTATCCTGTTTTATGCTGTATATAGGTTATACAGTTCATGTGGTCAGTTTGTTCCGCATCTATATGTTGTATTTAAATATTAATTATTAGGTTAAAATTTCATATACATCTCGATGACGTACAGTATATATGTAGGCCTATATACAGGGTGCATAGGAAAGTCCATTTAACCTGAAAACCCTCGCGAACGGAGAGAGCTACATCTATGCAAGTTAGGTAAAGGTAGTAAAGCGACTACGCCCGACCTAATGCACGCGACAGCAGCGCCCCTAGGGGCAAAATGTGAAATATAGCCATTGCGCAAATCGGAAACCAAAAGAGATATAAGCAACATTTCTATTCGGAAAGTTTTAGAGCATCAATTAATTCGTACGAAACGACATTTGGTTCACAAAGATGAAATAAATTGTCGCCTGGTTCCCCAAAAATGTCCGAAATCGATGCACTCTGTTGCCGCTATCTTAAATAGTTACACACAAAAAATGATTGTTCCCCTCCCCTGCAGGGGTGAGTCCAAGTTGAGCCACCAGGGTCAACTCAGCTAACCTCAGCCTGAACCTGCCTTAATGTTTACGTTTAAATTGCTTTAAGGGCAATTGTTAATGCCCGTTGTTTAGTCTATGCGCCATTTTGTATTCTGAATTTTTACTCTGTATAAAGCAGTTGGCAAGAAACTTCACAGCTGAATAGTCGCAAAATTCTCTTTTGTTCAAATAAAAAGCTAGTTCCTTTGAATTAGTCAATTGATGATCTGTGGTCCGTCAATTATTTTAACGCATGAGCCATCTACACACTCCGTTGTGTGTACACGTTTGAAAGGAATAGCCAGAGGTTTGAAGAAATACATTTTATTGCAGAAATAGTACAGTACGTAGTATTTTTTGAACTTACTCGACATCAACTGTTTTATTACCGTTTGAAGTAATTTTCATGCTATTATTACTCGGCAGTTAAAATATGTATGTGTGTAATTCTGTTTCCTTATAGGGCACTGCGATTTTTACTTTACATCCATCTTATTGGACACCATTGGATACAACACGATGTCAGATGAAAGACCCAAAAATCCATTTGACACCCAACATAGTTGTAGGACAGCATCTTCTACATGAAGACATTGGACAGATAAGAAGATTGTTATAAATTGTCTGGGAGATGTGGTTGATGCTGGCCATAATTGGATACTGTGCATTCATCTTGTTCCAATAACGATGCAGCTGCTGAAGCTTAAAAAACGAGATCTGTACAACTTGGAAGTGGGTGACGAGGACACCTAATAAGCAAGAACTTAGTGGTAGAGTGGGGGGGGGGGGAGTCTTGAAGAGGGTGTTGTTAGAAAATCTATATAATCCCCGATGACTAGGCCTACCACCCTCGTTTCTGGTTGTTGGGGCTGTGGACGTGACTGCGTCCCCTAGGCATATCGGCCCGGGGATGCAAAGGACCTTAAGGATTAACGAGAGCCAGCTGCTGATGCTAGCCGATAGGGCACGCCGTGACACAACCTTAGGAGGTTACCTGTACAAACGAACAGCTGACAACGCCAAATGGCAGCTGCGCTTCTTTGTCCTCTACCAGAACTTGCTCTTCTACTACGAATCGGAAGCAACACCCAGACCTTCAGGACTGATCTTCCTCGAAGGCAGCCATTGCGACAGGCTCATCGCAACCGGCAGCGGTGCTGGCAAGAAGCGAGAGACGACCATTGACAAACAGGTATAGGCTAAATTTCTAAACTTCAGTTTGTGTTATGAACGAGAACCAATAAATAGTTGATCCAAACCGAAATCTATCTCTAAAATAATTGGAGGACTCCCCATGCAGAGATCCTAAATTGTTCGTGTTCGAGAGGAAATCCTAGTCCCATTATCAAATCTTGGTGTGCCCATTGTACTCGTGTGAGTACACCTTTAAAAACGTCTTCTCTCCTCAGTATATTGGGAACTTCTGGGTTTAACCCATTAGGGCTTCTTAGGACTTCAAATTCCCACTTCATGCAGATTATCTCAGTTTTACCAATTTATGCCTGGAGTTGAGTTTTCGCAACGGTAATTGTGCAGAAAATAGATTGAAATGAATTTTTTTTATTTTTAATGTTGCAATATGTATATTTTTTATAGCCTTGGAACCGAAATTTCTCAAAATTTTCATAAAATTGTAAAGTTGGGCTCAAATGGGTTAATTATATATGATCTTGATTGATGTTTATTGTTAGATGTGTATGCATATGTCCCTTTCAACCCACAGATTGTTAAATTATAAGCACAATACGTTTTTGTAAACCTCTGGATTACTGTTAACTGTAATCTAATATGTTTAAACATTTGTAGGAACTTTTTACCCTGATGATGGTTTGTACAAACCGAAACTAGTTGGTGATTAAAAATTGAACACATTTGTGTTCTTATTATATGAGCAAATGAAAAAAAGATACGTATACGTGTTTGGGCCTTTGTGGCACTCATTAGGTGTTAGACTCACGCGCAACAATCTTAGGTGCGAAATCAATCAAACCCATGCCCCTAAATTGCTATAATGTCTAAAGATTATTGTCACACTTGCAACTCTGCTGCTTGCATTATCTGTGTGGAACCTTATTTTCTCATGTACCCAACATTGTCATTATCTGTAGAGTGTATAGTGTATAGTGCATTTGCTCTGCATGTGTTGTCTAGCCGCAGGTCACTGTAACTTTATACTCTAACAAGTCTAATAGTGTGTACACATATAATAAATATATAGACTATAACACGTTTCATGCACTTAGGGTATAAACAATTGAGATATAAAAAGAAGAGTGTTATTCTGGTAAGCTAATTTAATTGACATATGGAGTTGTTCAATTTATTGTTATGACAGGATCAAGTATATACTATACTGTATTCGGAATCGGGAACAAGGGATTATATACAGGGTGATTTAACGATGGGTATGTGGAAAATGGGATTATGTTGATGTACCCTTAACTTATATTAAGCATTGAAGTTTGTAAAAATACAAGAGACCGCAAACTCGGATAAGCTTTTTTTGCCAAACGCCCAGCAGCCTATGTGTGACTTATTTTATCTGAAATTGGATGTGCAGAAGTCATCTGACCAGAAAATGACGAATTGTCGGATCATATCCCTCTAATAACTCGCTAAAAGTCCACTAACTTCCCCCTCCCATCATTAAAGTCGACTGTCAAATTGAAATCTTTCTGGTATTGAAATTAATGTTGTGATTTGGGAATTTTGCTTGTTTGTTTCAGTGATAGACACACTATAACCCTATTCATATCAGAAAATGTTGTACTCCGATTTGGCATCAGTTTTGCTAAAAACTACACGTGCAATTGAATATCTTAGAATACGAATCGATAATTAATCATCCAATACCAGTGTGAGTGATATAATTATATGTTTGTTTGAAGAGCAGTCTATGTATGTGCAATACATATTATATTGAGAAACATATATCGTAGCAAACAAATGGTTTTAGATCTGAATCGATCGATTGTGCAATTAATTATGAAATGCTTTTCCGAAATATTTCCGTATAGATATTTGTGCACGCATTTCGATATAAATTAAAGTTATTTTAAACAAGAATAGTAAGATTTGCTGACATGCTTTGCTATAATTTATATTGTAATATATTTCAGTAGAGTAGAACAACTTTGAATCGTTTAACTATAACTGTGCTCCAGTGTTCATGCGTGTAAAGTTACAGAATTACTTGTGGGAATTTGGGTAAACAGGAGATTTATGAAGCTCCTTTTCCATGAATAATTTACAATGGCGACAATTTGTTATATTCTTTTTAAAACAAAATGTTAACCGACGCAATATCTGAAATTATGAATATCCGCAGTCTAAATGCGCTGTATTTTTATTTTATAAATATATAATCTGACAAGATAGCATATGGTAGAAAGGAAAAATTTGTAGGCTTGCCATATTTAATTTTTTGGAAAAGATAAAATCAATAACATTCAAAATATATTTCAGGTAAGTATATAACTTGCGATGCAAATATAGACATTTCCCATTTTTGAACCTGATTTTGAATTCTTCTCTGCTGCTAAATCCGGTTTGTCGTCTTTGGACTTGACTATGAGGGAAAGGATGTTGGTGAATTACAAAATGTAATAGATGCATGCAACAGGTTAAGGGTTATTATTTGCCTATCCTACGAGTTCTTCATCAGTGACAAGATGTCATTTCAAAATGATCAGTATTATATTTCCCAAGTACATATACAGTGATGAGAATATATATATATAGGCCTAAACAATGATGGTTGTTTAGTTGTATGATGCCTTAATGATATTATCGATCGGCCCCAAAGTCAATGCAAACAATGCAGCTGCTGCTAATGCAACGTCATTCATACAGTAGATGAAAAGTTATTTCATTGCATCTTCGCACATCATTTGCACATGAAAGTAATTTCTTAAAACCTCCGGAGACTCGTTCCCAAGTTATTTGGTTTTCATAAGTCAACATGAACGCACCTGCATTTACATAATCTGTCTTGTAGATTCCTTGTGTGTTTAATATACAATATATGCGTTCATCTATAAGGAAAAAGCAATGATGCAAATATGACATTCAATTTGACCAGTCTGCATTTTGCGATTCAGTTCACGAACGATGATTGATGTGTTGTCTCAAAATACATGGACAGCGTACAAAGGAAGATTTTCTATTATGCTATTGCAATACTTTTATAAATAGGGGCCATAATCCATGCACTTCTATTAAAATTTATATATGCAGTGAAAATGGCTTAGTAAAATTAAATTCGGAAATGTAGGTTTGTTAAGTTTTCAAATTACACAGGAAAGACAATATTTATCTCCCCCAACTTCATGTAATTAAACTTGATGAGATTTTTATTATAGGTAGATCCTGCAACAATTTATGAATGAGATGCAATGCGAATAATGTTGAATATATTTCAAGTTGTAGATATAATTATAAAAATTTCAGGAAATATACAATTGTATTTGAAAATAAATTTAAACAATGGCTCTATGAAAATTACCTTGCTTGTTTATTAATAATATAAGATGTGTGAATAATAGTCAAAAGTATGAAATATCTATTTTATTTAAATTGAAATAGTATTTTTCTGAAATTTTGAAATTGAATTGTGTATTATTATTGATTGTTAAAATGTTTATAAACTTGTCAAAAGACAAAACAACTGAACTGCTTTATTTTTAACGCTACTACAAAGTGTTGCCTATTATAGGACAAAAAATACTATTTAACTACGGGCGTCCTCTATTGGGGGTGCAATGAAATATGTGAACTAACAACACAAATTGCAATACACTTTTGCAGTCTTTTAATTCCATTAAATTACAGTGTAGGTCCTGGCATACCTTTAATGCTTAACAAAAATAATTGCCAATTTATTGTGTAGTGCATTATTAACCAGACGTTTGCCTCACCCTGTACAAAAATCATATGGCAAAATAATAGCTCAAATACGATATCTTCCCCCCATTTAAGGGCCATGTGATGGTTTCTTATTTCAAATAAACACAAGCACATCATCGTCGGTGTGTATGTATGTGTAAATGCGTATTTATATATACAGGGTGTCTCGTACATATCGGATTATTTACGATGCTCTGCGCTTTACATAAAAGAAGGCTTTTACGATTATGTGCACCATATAAATGTATCCCCGTGTATCCATCTCCAGTGGAATTATGAGCTAAATAGGATGACGTGCAGTACTTATTACAGTATTTATTGCAAATAGAGTGTTTAATCTTTGACACAAATGCAAAAAAGCAGTACATAATGTTGAGGTGCGCAGGTGGATTTTCATGATTTGTTGAGCACACCCTGTATAAATACATGTATGTCACTCCACTGTAGTAGTTGTCATCGATTCAGCACAGCCGTTGTCGGTGTGTTTTCGCGTTTCAGCAGGTTTTTCAAGTGAGATATATGTCCGTGACTTTTATTGGAACAAAGAAACACCGATCAAAAATGCCGCATGATTCTTCTTCTTCTTCTTCGGCAAAATATAAATTTCAGAGTGAGAATTCGTGATAGAAAGAAATGTTATAGGAGGAAAAGAAGCAAGAGACACGTATATGTATACGCAAAGAAAGAAAGGAGGAAGATATAAAGACGAAATCAATTATATTTTCTTCCTTTTTATATATCATATTCTCCAGTTGCTATCGCCCACATTTATCTTTCTAACAAACTGCATGCCTAGAAAACGTGACGCAATGAAATGTTACCACGTGATGAATTGAAATCAATTTTGTCATCGATGGTTGCAGTGAAGTCAGCTCTATTTCAGTAATGTGGTCAGCTGAAATGTATTGTCAACAAAGTTGACTTGTTTGACATCTATCATTTTTTCCAATACGGAATTGGTGAAGCATTTTGTGCACATGTCTGTGCTCTTGATTTTATTACACGTGTATGTACGTACCACTTCAGACTCTTATAACTGTACTGCACCTTTCTATAGCTTTGATTCTACCAAACTTGCACAAAGTTTTAAACTTGAAAGAGCAACTATACTTTCTTCTTAAATATTCTTGTTTCTATTTACCTTCTATTTCATGATGGTTGCGTAATAGTCAGCTGGAATTTGTCTCAGTTATAATAAACTATCTTCATTCCATTTCTATGAAAAGAGGAAACGAAAAAATTAAACAAAATTCATATTTTCACTTGGAATCTGACGTTTTTGTAATTCCTATACAGGGTGTTTCCGAACTCGGTGGACAAACTTGCAGGGTGTATTCCCTCCCTAACAAAAATTTTTTAAAGCTGCCGCAGGTCTGCAATAAAGCTGCGAATGTTTCACTTGCATCTTTATTGCATACTTGCATGCATGCAGCAGGTATGCACATTGCAGCCATGTGGCATGCACGTGACAGCCAACAATTGTTGTTAGGGAACTGAATGCGTTTGATTGGTTTCTTTCTACCTTTTGGTTCTTTTCCAAGATTCCTCGTTAAGTTTTGAAGTAAATATGGACTGAAATAAACAACATTCATTTACTTGAGCTACTTCATAAGCAATATCAGTTTAGTTATGTTTTAGAGATACAGTAGAACTTGGTTATAGTGGACTTCAAGGGACCGGCAAAAAATGTGCGCTATATCCGAGGTCCATTACATCCGAATAATGTCATAAATATAAAATCATTGTTTCCAAGCATTTTAGCCAACTCTTCTCTCTTTTTCCATATTGAGGAAATTGTTGATTTTTGGATTCCAAGCTTCTTTACAACATCTGCTTGACTCTGTCCACTTTCAATCTCCTTAATAATCTTCACATTTTTCAGTAAAGTAAAAGAGAGTCTAGTCTTTTTTGTACTCACCATTTCAGCAACTAGCCAACAACTGAACTAGCATTGTTTAATTTTATAAAGTACAGTATCATTCAAATGCAGCATTGGATTTTGCCCATTGGCTCTTTAAAATCCAAAACATTTCTGAGAAGACATTACTTAGAACATTTCGTAGAAGACAATTATACACCCTATTTCTTTCTGTAGTCAAAAGGGAACACATGCATGGGGCCAGTTTTTCTCCACAATATGGGAAAAGGATACACTTACGTACATATGTATACTATAAGTGCTAAATATAGGGTGAATGCCGTGCAGGTGTGACTCTGAAACTGAGGCATTTTCGAGTTGGGCAAATTGGTGGTCAAATTCTGATGAAAATTGATTCAGTTATAATGGACAATTGCTGAAGGGACTAAAAATACGGTCAACTATAGCAGAGTTTCCATTATAACAGAGTCCATTACATCCGAGGTTGAATACATGGGCTGAATAGGATTTTTGCCAGGACCAGCATTTTGAGTGCACAACATCCGAGTGTCCATTACATCCGAGTCCTCTATAACCAAGTTCTACTGTATATTAATTAATGTGAACGTGTTTCATATTGATATATAGATTCATTGTTGATCGGCTTATATGATATTGGAGAGTTTGTGGATGTGTAGTTCACGGAATATTCATATTTGGTAATAATTCACCAAACTGTAGGAATGGGAAACTAAATCGATTCGATAGAGAAGTAGCCGCGTATGCCTGCATGAATAGGGTATTTGAAAATGTATGTTGCATTTTCACGCAAGAACGAGTGCCTTTTGGGCCGACTACAATATTATTTGCCTGCTGAGATTTCTACCATGGCCAACGTTGCGCATTATACTTGTAGGCATATAGGCTCTATAGTATCTCAAGCATAATATGGAAAGTTGGAAAATGCGGTTGACAGGAATTTCTTCTTTCTCGTACCTCATCTTTTTCCTATAACCTAATCTCCTTTTCTTCTATGCTGTATATGTATGCAATGCAGTTACGATATAATCTGGGGCAAAGCTGCGCCCTATAGCTGCATGCATGCATCCAAATGAGAAAAACTTTGCTGCAGATCTTGGTTTTCTCCTTGATCAACTTTAAAGCGATTTGAACTGCTTGTCTCGTTTTAAATCAGATTTAGCTTGATAAAACTGCAAATGCGTTTGGCAGCTTCTGGCTTGCTTGCAAGACTATCAGACCGTATTTTATTTTGCTGATCTTCATTCTTGCATGCTTCTTCAGTGCTAAATTACATGGGCAAATGTTATAGTAAAATAGTTATTTTCCCTCGCTTTACAAAGCAATTTTTGCTAGGTGGTGATTCATATTGGGATCTTAATTATTGGGTTGTGTTACCATTAAAGGTGACCTGACAAGGTTTTGTAACATACCCTGAAAATGACACTGTAGAACAATCACAACAAAATAAGGAAACTACTTTTTTGATTTGTTTTTTAAATAAAATTATGTTACGAGATATTTGGAGACAAATTGGAGTAAAGAGTGAAATGTTTGCACATGCGCAGTTGAGTTGATGATGTCACTCAATGAAGTTGACTCCAAGTATGGAAAGCCTACTTGCTCAAACCAATTAGAAGCATCTTGCCTTTTTGCAGATGTTGTGTTTCTGGTTGTAAAAACACGGAGCCATTGCTCGGGCCTTTTACTGCTACGGATGGTACCCATACATGTAGAAATTTGACACTTAGCAGGTGTATCTCCCTATCTACACCTGCTAACTGTAGCAGATTCAACCGCTCACAGTTTGAAAATGGCTACGCAGAAAAATCTGAAAATTTGCAGGAAGTTTCCACATTATGTGGAATATATTTCCTTTAAATTTCATAAATATTCAAAATGTCGAAAATTGCCATTTAAGCTGATTACAATTTATTTTACCTCATATTTTGTTAGTTAATTCAGACGGTATTTAAATTGGTCAATCATTAGGGCATCTTTTCTCGCTTTACTTGGCTGTACGTGTCTAATAGTAATTACGCAGAATTGCAGAAGGAATGAATTATTGTGTATATTATTTTGTTGCAATAGACGTTATTAACGAATGTTCCCTGTTACTAGCATCTGCTGCATGAATGGATCTAGTTAGAGCTGTATTGGGAAATATATTGTGTATTGGGAAAATGAAACTTTCTTCTAGATTTCCCATGTCAATACTGTTGCATTACGCAGATTGCTTGCTGTTATACCGAACTCCCAATGATCAACAGGTGCTGAATAGCAAAGTGGCAGTATGAGGTTCTTGGCATTTGGTTGGCCCCTTTTGCCCACGAAAATGAATTCTATGGTTGGTCTATAGATGTATTCGTTGTCATGTGAACGTGAAATACTTCTGCTCCATTCATACATAGGCAAATATATGCCAGCTATACTCCCATACTTTTATAGGTTTCTGGGCAGAAGAGTACTGAAAGTTAAATATAAATTTCCATGGCATTCCTATTTTGATTCTGAAATGTATGCATATATTTATTCATAACTCTCGTACGTATAGTATGCTGTGAATGATATGTTAGACGAAAAATGTATTTCTGGGGCTTAAATTTCCAGGAAAATTTCCCTGCAGTTTTATGTATGACTTCAGGCTGCAATTTTAAATTGACATAATTGAAAATGGTAAATACTACAGTATAAAAATGTGGTGCAAAAGTTTGCGATGCGTGCAGAATAGCTTTGTAGGTTAACTTTTTTTGGTTGAAATAAAATTCGTAAATTTTTAACTCAGTTATTAGACTGCTTTGCTTTTCATCCGTGAATAAATCATGATGAGCATTATAGAAGGAAGAATTATAAAAGAATAAAGAAATTGCCAACCAGCGAATATATTTTTCCCCGAAATATGCAAATCTATGAATAAATGGTATGAATTTGCAAGTTAAGTGCACATGATTACATGGTGGTCTACAACATGAGGACTAAAAAATTCAGATGTTATTATATACTACCTACATATAGCCCCAACTAATTTCAATCGCATTTTACCGATGGAGTCTTGTCCCCTGAGAAATCTAGTAAACCAAAACAATAGATGGTCCACTGCATCTAGTTTTCAAACAATTCTTAATTGATTTCCAAGATTCAAAATTTTTCAAACACTTTCCTTGGTGAAACGGGAAATATACTTTTCAAAGTACAGTAACAGGGTTTTGTGAAATATGCATTGTTAATAATATTCGTATTCATTCGAAGTTATTAGCCCATATCAGTAGTTTCCTGTTTATTAAACAAGTCTTGATTATATTGTTATCTATCACGAAAAAAACATGGTCATAATTTCAAATATTTTTGTAGCTTTTCTGTTATTTTTGTGCGCGGCTTTAATTTAACTGCTTGGTACAATTGCACAAATAAATTACATAGCAGAATAGTGAACGTTTTAACTAAATCCATGCAGTTCCAGATGTAACCTTTTAAAGTAATGTAATTTTATTTGTGTTGGGGATGACATCTACTGCCACCTGTGGCGCCCTCTGTTGTAGTGTAACACTGGCAGTGCCACTTCCTGTTATGTACAACCTGTTCTCTATAGTGCTACCAAAATAAGAAGAGACTAGTGCCCCGCCCCGCCCCGCCCACAATGCAGACTGGCCAATATAACCGATGCAAGCGTGGTGTACGCCAATTGGCCAGTCTTTCATTGTGGGCGGGGCGGGGCGGCGCACTAGTCTCTTCTTATTTTGGTAGCACTATAGTTTTGTCATTAAACACATTGAAGCACATGGTGAGCCTGCATATCGCGATCCTTTGCCAATCTAATCTTCTACAACCCATCCACAATTTGTGTACGCTAAAGTACGTGTAAAGTTGATACAATTTCAGCTTTTTAGTTTGCCCACATTGCTGTATAATCAGAGCAGAATATAAATTATCAATGTATGTTTGATATTTACATGTAAATTGACGTGTTACACAATTCACTATTAGGGATAATCATTTGAACTGACAAGATATAAATGTGAAATCTAAATTTAAACTATGAAGCGGAATTCTAATCAATGAGTCAGAAGGCATTATTTAATTGATGTAAAAAAAATGTGTAAAATAAGTTTCAAATTGTGTGCATGGTTATGTATAATCATAGTGCATAATGACAGATTTTTTTCGCAGTAGCATAAGTCAAATGAATAGTTCATCATTATTTTTCATACGTACGTATTTCTATTTTGCATGAAAGTTGTTTTAGTATTTAATTTTCGATTGGATGTAATGAAAACAGCCTTCAGTGAACTCGTTGTTTTATTAATCTGTCTACTACATACAAATTCTTGTCACATGTTATTCCTCCACTGGCACATTTCACTCACGTATTGCACATATTGCTTGATTACCACGTTAACATATTTAACTCATTTTACGATGCTGATTTTTGTCCCCCCTGAAAGTAAAATTATCGATTGTTCTCTCGTCTCCAAGGGAAAATTAGCCATTTTATGAAGCTTATATGCAAATTGGACAGCCCTATAATTGATTTCAAAAAGAAACCTCCTTCTTTAAGCGCTTGCTTTTATTGTACATGTTTGTATGTAGGCTGCAGAAAAGTAACCAACTGCTTGAAAGCAAACCATGGAAAAATATTAACGGAATTAACAGCAACGTTACTGGGATTTTTCCTTTCCCCCTCATCATTAATTTGTTGGTGATGATGGATGAATTTTTGCCTATATTATATATGCAAGTTTTGGGTAATTGGCATCAAATTTCAGTGTAAGCCAATAGGCAAGTTTGATTGATGAGCAGTGTGTGTTGGCAATGCAAGAGGAGCAACTTTCGCATGTGTAGCCCATATCCTGTTAGGAAGTTTTCGATAAAGATGCTCCGACAAGCACCTAATGAAGCTTTCAAAATAGCGCGATTTCTTTATCAAATCTCTACATGTTATTTCATCTTTTTTTTTCCCCTCCCAGCTGCTTGCAGGCTTAAACCGCTATCTTTTAATTGCAATGAGGAATTTATTTCACCCAAATGCGTGTTTATATTTGAGCGGTTTTCATTGATGCTCTGCTATACGAAATTTTCAGCTTTGCTCTCGAAATTTGTAAAAGAACCAATAAAGTTTCAGGATATTATAAACAATAATATTGATAATAAAAATGAAAACACGTAGGCTATTCCATTTCGATGGAAGTAGGTGAATTCCGTGTAAGTGTAACAAAAATTATTGAAATTACCATAATGAGATTCAAGTATCAAGTATGATACATTTTTGAAAAGGAAATTCCCTCTACTTTTTTTTATCCTGTTGTTAAATTTTGATAGCCATAGAAATCATATTGATTTTGAAAAAAAGAATTTTGATATTTAATAAACATTTAACACCAAAATCACATTTCACGGTGAAATTGAAAATAAATATTGTTTAATTGGTTATGGTAAATAAATTTTGAGCTTTTCTATCTCAAATTTCACGGTCTCACAGACATATTGCAAAATAAAATTGTTAAATATCATAAAACACAAAATAAATATGTTTAAATTTAGAATTTAACGATTCAAATGTGTTCGTCAGCAACATGGAATTCACCAGTAATGATTTCAAAATCAGATTTTTATAATTGCCATGGTATTTGTAAATGTACAAGTTATTACAAACCGTTTTGCATGTTGCTTTTAAACTTTGTTTTGTAAAAATTCATAGAGTCGTGATTCCCAGTAGCAACAGTTATTGGTTTTTTGGGAAATAAAATCGTATAATATTAATTTAATTGCCGCTTATTTGAAATACCGTAAATTCTCATTTAATAGCCCAGTCTCTATTAACCCCCCATTCCCTATTAGCATCCCGTGCGTTACGCTCCGGGAAGAAATAATGCCCCCTCCCTAATAACGCCCCATGGGGGATTAATTGAGTTGCAGTGTTGAAATGTTAATGCATCCGTTTTGGAGAGAAAATTCTCGATTGCCCTTTGTATTTCTGATGAGTCACCAATTAGCTGCACATTCACTGTTCAGGTAGGACCATATATGGGCACAACCTTTCATTTTCTCACAATTTCTGAGAGCTAGGATGAATACCACGAAAAAATTAAAGTGATTGAGTTTGCCAAAGCAAAAACAATTTCCAAAGCAGCAAGAGAGTTCCAAATAGATCGGAAATGTGTTCGTGACTGGATGCAAAAGGAGACTTCAATCGGTATGATTTTAGAAAAGTTCAAATTACTTTTAAATGAAACTTGAATCCTGTAAATAAGAATTATAAATTGGGAAAAATATTGAGCGGTGTAATAAAGTGTTAATAAAATTAAGTTAAAATGTAATGCCCCGTCCCTAATAACACCCCAATCTCTAATTGCACCCCATGGCAAAGGTCTGAGATTTGAATAACGCCCCCGGGGTATTAAATGAGAATTTACGGTATATACCCTTTGTGAGATCTGATCACAATTTTCTTTAAATGCAAATGGTTGAAAGTTTTGCACTAGTTTTATGCCGTTTTATGCTCTGCTCAACTCTGTTTTTGCGACTGTCTTGGGAAAGGTATGGTATGTTTATGTTTCTCGTGTAGGTATATAGGTTATACACTAGGGAAAAGTTATAACCATACCCTGCTTGCTTCTTTCTCTTCCTTATGTCTTATACAAGGATACTGAACTTTTGCTAGAATTCCCACTAATATCATGCAGGTATGCAATGAAACCCCGAATGATTGAATGGTAATTTCTTTATGCATGGCTCACCTTCAAATGAGCCATTTTCGTGTAAGAAACTAATGAAGCAAAAGTAAATTGAATCGTGTGTACAGTATATGTACATATGCATACATATAGTCCATTTGCTCTATCTATATATATAGGACTGCATGGTATTATTAGCTTTTATTTCCCATTAGTGCATCCTTGCCAATGACGGAAATTGGTTTCCGTATTTGGGGTGAAAGTCAATCATAGACGATGATGGCGACGAATATTGGATTCGATAACGGTGAAGTAAAGTGATTAAAGCCCGTTTTTACAATCTGTATAAGGGTTCGCCAATTTCAAACATCAACTGAACTTTATGGATTGAGAAAATGGGACTAAAGTGGGTAGTTATAGGTTGAGTTTGTGTGTGTGTGATGGACTTAGAGGAAATAGGCAATTTGGTAGACTGAAATTAATTGAAGAAACTCATTAAATGGAATTAAGTTTTTATATAAACCTATATAATGAGATTGAAACTGCTTTTAAGCATAATGGCAGATCTTCTATAGTTGAACTATGAAAAAAAATGTAATATGGCTTCCATCCGCTTATTTAGGCTGAACTTCATGAAGTTTCATATCTTTTGTGAGGGGAAAAATGTAATTTTGTATGCTGATTTTGTAGATGACTTTGAAGGTGCTTAACAATTCAATAATGGAATGAAAATGGTATTAAAAAATTACGAGTAAAATCATTGCGGCGTGTCATAAAATTGTAAATAATTTTCCCGGAGTCCAGGTAGTACTAGGTCAAAAGAATTAATCTATTCAAATTCATAGAATGGTTATATTTTTCTTGCATATAGCAGATTATGTTTTACTATAATGTACTGTGCATTTTGCAAAAAAAAAAAACTTTGCTATTCGGAACCATTGCAGAGAATCGAAAGCAAGGACCATAAATCAGATTGGGTGAATGCAATTGCCACATGAGTGTGGTGACCTATACCACTCTTTGTGGTATGTTCGAGGGGTGTGTGATGATCGACCAGTCTACTATGAAAGATCTGTTGGGAGAGGGATCACCTTGGATCATTGCTTGGATAGTAAATGGCAGTGTAGCACAAGTGCTGTTGCGTCCATTTATAATGAAATGAGTGTAGTGGAGTGGAGTATAGGTCTACATACCCATAAAGCATCCAGCCGGTTCATATTGGGAATCCTATCTTGCTCTTCTGAGTGGATATTCTTTGTAAAATGCCAACCTGAGCTTGCTGCTAGGGATATTAAATTACTTATACAGAATTGATATGTTATTTTCAAAATGTAACTGCTGAATTATAGTGATTATTAAATAAGGTACCTGTACCAAATAAGGCGATGCTCTTAATAAGGCCACTGGCGTATTTCCAGCTGACTGTTAGAGAAATTCGGCAGTGTATGCACTCACCACCGCAAAACAAGGTGGCTGAAGTTACACATTAGTCATGGAAATCAAGGTTTTCAAAATTACTTAGTCAGGGAAATCCAGTTTTTTAAAAATTTTGTCATGGAAATCCAGGTTTTTTTAAAAAAAATTAGTCATGGAAATCCAGGTTTTCAATTTTTAGTCATGGAGATCCAGGTTTTTTAAAAAAATTATTCATGGAAATCCAGTTTTTTTTT
>WWPM01005578.1:0-16842 GCA_023279145.1 Glomeris maerens | reverse complement strand
GCTTCGGCTAACGGAGTTAAGACGTTTAAGCCTATTTGAAGCCTAACACGTGGCGAGCACATGGCGGTGGCGCACGGTGGCCGTATCGCGAACTACATAGAGAAACGTTGCACGCAAGATTATATTGCTGAAGTGTACGTTTCGTAGTTACGCTCGTATGTCGTTTTAAACGTGTCTGTAATTTGTATAGGTGCTAAGAATTGAATAAACGTTCTGTAACCATAATTACAAATGTAAATCAGACTCGGTATACGTCCTAAAAAATGGTTATTACGCGTTGGCTTAGCTTGTCTCGATCGCGACGATATTGCGGAGAGGCGTGGCCTAAGTACGACGATTCTACAAAAGGGAAGCGTCGGCGCGTAATTCGAATTTAGGAAACTGTCCAGACCCGTATTTTGGTGGTAGAAGAACCATGACAGTTCGAAAAAAAGCGGAACCGTCACAATCAATCTTGTCCATCTTGTGGGTGTGAGGATAACATCAAAATTTATTCAAGCTTTTCAACCCTTCTCACAAAATTCTTTCCGTTTGACTAGTTTCGGTCTATTCGACCATCATCAGAAGTGCTAAAAACACAATAGGAAGAAAAAGGTTTGACAAGATTGATCCAGCAATATTGTTTCGCATAGTGATTTTTATTGAATAGCTTGTTGAGGGAGTGAGCTTTCTAGGTCGGCCAGATCTTTTGGCATCACTAAGATCACTGTCACCTTTATTTATTCACTGTAAGACTATGGTTCTTGAATTTTTCAGCTTTTTGATGATTTGAACGTTCAAAATTTGTTCTCCATACAAAGCCTGAATTTTGAAGTGGATATGATGGCGTTTGAATGAAATCCTCTTAAATTAATTATAATAAACAATAGTTACATTTCCAGGAGTCTCTATATCAAATTTAAGAAGTTAATTGTGGGCGCAAAAAGTTTCTGTACAGTGTACAGAATTTTTTGTTGACATTAAACCATGCACAGATGCCAAAATAATGATGCTATCCAAAAAATAAAAATACATTTGCGTTCGTCATGGACTAGTCTATCAGAATCAGTCATTAAAAACACGACTTACTGATTTTTATGGAGGCATTGCAATTTGTCCAAAGCCACACCATAAAATTATGTCAGTAATAACCCTGCTTCGTGCAAAACGATGTAATTTTTCAAACAAACGTCCGATTGCGTCAAACGAGCCATCATATTTGTCTTTGAGCTTATCTGCAACAAGTAATCTGTATGCCATGCCCTGCGTGAGCCAGTGAGATTTTATTTCTGGTCAAACTTGTGTATTTTTATGTTGGGGTGTACAGAAACTTTCCGACCACCCTGTACTTAAAAAGTTACATTTTGGATAACCTAGAAGGCAGTTGCAGAGGTCAAATATTTTAGCACCATTGGATAGAGTACCCCTGACTTAGTGTCACTGCATGTTCAGATTTTTAATATATGTGCAAATGTATTTTTTTTTTGGGGGGGGGGGGTCACAGGACTTTAATTCCACCCGGTATAAACTGATGAATTTTATAATTCGTAGTATGCAAATTACATTACAGAAGCATGCATCTTCAGCATTGCTGTTATTTGTTCCATGAAAACAGCTCCTTTCATTACCAAATTTGTTTACGAATGATCCAAGCAATGAAATCTTAACCTACTTGGTATGGTGTTCTCAGGATAGCTGTTTTTTTGGCTTTTACACATGCCATTTTCAATTTGGCTATGGCTTTCTTGTTGGAGCTGATATCGGCATTTTCCTTACGTTTGAATTCCTTTACTACATACTGCAGGAAATTTTCATCAAAGTCTTCTCCTCCAAGATGCGAATCACCACCAACAGCCATAATGGTCAATTCACCGTCATATGTGCGCATGACTGAGACATCAAATGTTTCTCCTCCAAGGTCAAAAACAAGTATCGCTCGGGAACTTCCCAACTGATCATGAAAAACAGACGAAAATGAATGCATTTTTACACACCATAGGTAAAATACTAGGCGTCTGGAAAATACCGGGTGGTTATAATTAAAGTCTCCCTATTCAGACCTGTGTGGGGGCCGTTCTGGTTATCGGATTTTGATGAAACTTTAAATATGCTTGATGTAGACCATGGGGACGGTAATTATGTAAAAAAAAATTAGTTCAAATTTCGGTCACTAGGTGGCACTGAAGGGTATCAGTAATAAAGGGCGTTTTGTGAATGATGAAATGCCAGTTGTGAAATCATTCCTTACCATGCCTTTAGAGAATAAAGATCGAGCATTACTGGTTAAATTGTTTTATCAGAACAGCAGTAATGCATGCGCTGCACTGCGAGAATATAGGCGTCTGAAGGACATGCGACAAGGGCCAATGACAGTTTCTGGTTTCAGGAAGATGAAGACAAAATTTGAGAAAACTGGGGAGTTGGGTAATGTTTTGCGGGGAAGAGGACGGAAGCGAATTGCTGATGAAATTGTGGAAGACATTGCTCTTACTGCAGTTGACAAAGCATCCACTTCCCAATATTCTTTGGCTAGTGCTCGAGGGGTTTCACGTGATTTGTCCCTCCCTTGGTCTACTGTTCAAAAAGTTATGCAAGCCGTTTTAAAGTGGTATCCATACAAACTCCAGGTGTCACAACAACTGCTCCCTCGGGACCCTAACCCACACACTGATTTTTCTTGCCGATTTCTGGCTAGGATAGCCGTTGATCATGCATGGCCGTGGAACATTTTGTGGTCCGATGAGGCGCATTTTACAGTGGACGGAGCAGTGAATACTCAAAACTGTCGCATCTGGGGTACTGCACGTCCAACCGTTGTGCATGAAAAGGGTTTGCACTCTGATTACATTACTGTCTGGTGTGGTTTTACGGCCGATTTCATTCTTGGGCCATTTTTCTTCGAGGAGAATACTCCTCGTGGCCCTAAAAGGTGTTCAATCACGGGTGCCCGGTACTGCGAACTTCTGGAGCAGCACATCATTCCTGCCTTACGGGAACGACAATGTTTGGAGAGTACTGTCTTCATGCAAGATGGTGCAACTTCCCATATTGCCCGACAAGTTAAAGCGTGTCTTCGTGCTCACTTTGGAGATGAGCGGATAATTTCAAGAAGTTTTCCAACTGCCTGGCCTCCTCGTTCGCCGGATTTGAACCCTTGCGACTTCTGGTTGTGGGGGTACCTAAAAGATCATGTGTATGCCGGAGGCATACGGACTGTGCCTGAATTGAAGGCAAGCATAAGGCGCTATGTAACAGCCATTTCTCAGGACACCCTTCGCTCTACTGTGGAACATGCCATCACGCGCTTCCAACATGTGCTTGATGGCGAAGGGAATGCACATTGAACACTCTCTGATTCAATAAAGTTTTGTTTCCAAATTGCCTGAGTTATGTTGTGTGCGCCACTTTTCCACCTAGTGACCGAAATTTGAACTAGTTTTTTTTTACATAATTCCCGTCCCCATGGTCTACATCTTGCATATTTAAAGTTTCATCAAAATCCGATAACCAGAACGGCCCCTACACAGGTCTGAATAGGGAGACTTTAATTATAACCACCCGGTACAACTAATTATTATAAATTTGGGAAATGTACGTCACACTAATCTGAACACATTGCTGAAAACTTTTCAAAATTAAATGTAATATGGTGATAATTGAAGTAAAGATGATTCCAGAAAATCTTTTCTCGCTCGAAAAATGTTTAATGCATCGGTTATAATTTACAAATTGAAATGAAACAATAAAAACCTATCAAACTGCAAGATCACTTATTTTAAGTCGTCAACACTTTTAAACTAGAACTGTAACAGTATTACAAGATTAATTGGGCCACTAGCCCTAAAACAGTACATACATTCAAATACGGAGAGTTAGTGAATAGCACTGCGCTCAGGCTGTCTCTAAACTGAACTGCCAGGAATTGCACATGCAGCTGCTTTCATAGTAGTGCAAGTGTTAGTAGCAACACACTTCTATTGGGTAAAATATGATAGGGCGGATTTAACATAGAAATGTCCCTGAGAATAGCCCAATGAGAACTTGACATCTTAAAACAAAGAGGCCCTGGTGTAAAGCTGTTTTTCACTCTGAAATAGTAAGGGCTGAAGGCCAGCATGCATATTCTTAGGAGAGTTTTCGAGGTCCTAACTTTGGTACACAAAGGGCACATTTACACTTAGTCTAAAATAACGAGGGCTGAAGGCCAGCATGCATATAGTGAGCACAACCAGCTCCTTCTTTGTGTGGTGTCAGTAAGTCCATTTACCCTTCCACGACCACTGTACAGCAGCAGAGTGTCACTTTTCTTGCAGTTGGGTGTGAAACAATCTATAATCCCTGTATTGTTTCACCTGCAAAAACGGCTGTGCGGGAAATCTTTATCCCGCACCTTTGCCTGATTTTGACCACCTATTTCGAGTGGATAGAAGATTCCCCTCAAATAAACAGTCCCTCGCCGCTTGATTTTCTGTTTGCTGGGAGTGACTGAGGAGTACAATTTACCCTACCTCCCGTCCTACACCAGCAAATTTACTCATCTGGCCGCAACAGGTACGAAGTCCACTACCTTTCGACACCCTATTCGGACACGGAACTTTGCAAAATAGGCCTTCATTTTGCACTCCTCAGGTTATATGGGTGGGCGGCCTTTTTAGGGCGGCCCCGGTCTAGTTCGGGCGGTGATCTTATCAGGGCTCTGTCTATGACCGGTTCAACAAAGGGTATTAACTCACATATGTTAATCAGGTCCGTAACCGCCTTACCACCTAGGAGTTTCAGCCGGACAATGTTCTCGCTTAGAACGTCCGTAACGACGAACGGCCCCTCCCTTAGGGGTGCCAGCTTGGCAGTAAACTCCTTGGCCGTGTTGGACAACACATAAGTCGCTCTCCACACCTTATCCCCAACCTGATAGCGGAGGTCTGAACGGCCCTTGTCATACTGCCGCTTTTGCCGGTCGCTGGCTCTCGCCAAATTCAGTTCCGCGAACTGGTAGGCCTTGGCCAACCGACTGCTCAATTGTTCAGCGAACGCCTTCAGATCCTCCTCGCCGGTCACCACGGTCCCTTCACCTGGTGCATCCAGCTTCCAGGTATATTGCAATGAATGTCCCAACATCACGTCGCAGGGCGCAACTCCAGTCGATTCGCTCACTGCCGAGTTGATAGCGAATTGTAGTTCGCTAAACCTCGCATCCCAATTTACATGTTCAAGCGTAAATGTGCGCAACATCGACACGAGCACACGGTTAATGCGCTCAGTCAGATTCGTCTGTGGATGGTACGGAGTAGTGTGACAGGTTTTGGTACCTAATATCGTCCACATCTGCTATATACCTTTGACACTAGCTGCGGCCCTTTATCGGATAACACCATTTCTGGGAATCCGAAAGTGCAGCACAACTTGAACATGGCTTCTGCGATTGCCCGGGCTTTTGCAGATCGCCGGGGGGTTAAAGTAACCCATTTGGTGAAGTAATCTACTGTGACGAGTAGGTGCAAATGGCCTCTAGGACTCTTAGAGAAGGGGCCTATAAGATCCAACCCTACCATTGACCATGGACCTTTGGGTTCAGTGTGTTGCATAAGCCCGACAGGGCGCTTGTTAGATGGCTTTGCCTGCTGACAAGCGCGACACCCGCGGCAATACTTCATCACGTCCGCTTTGATCCCTCGCCAAGTGTGTAACTTCTTCACCCGCCAGTAGGTTTTTCCACCACCCAAGTGGCCAGCTAGCGGTGAATCATGATGCTGTCGAATTAGTTCATTCCGCAACGCCGCAGGGACCAAAATCTTCAGGCATCCTTCTTGCGCAAATGCATCAGGTCGCAACGATGGACAGTACTGCATCAATATGCCACGGTCGATGACGCACCGTTCCGCCGCACCGAGGACCTTCTGGACGAGCCCAATGTCCAGGGGCTCCTCGTGGGTGGACACGTAATGGAAAAGCGGTCCCAACTCAGGGTCCTCCCGTTGAGCATCTGACCACTCCTTACACATCGGATAGTCATCGTAGGGCACCAACATTTCCACCGCCATCACCGTGTGTACTTCCTCGTTCGGTTCCCTTACTGGATTACGGGATAAGGTATCAGCCATTTTATTGGTAGAGCCTGGTTTGTACTGGACCGTGAAGTCGAGCGCTTGGAGCTGCAAAGACCAGCGCGCCAATCTTCCGGTGGGTTCCTTTAACTCCCGTATCCATTTCAGGGCCTGATGGTCAGTCTGGATCGTGAAATGCGTGTACTCAATGTACTGTGCAAATTTCTTGATCGCCCAGACGACCGCAAGGCATTCAAGTTGCGGAACCGAGTAATTGGCTTCCGCCTTGGTCAGTCCCCGGCTTGCAAATGCCACCGGTGCCAGGAAACCATTGCGTTCTTGCAGCAGGATAGCTCCAAGGCCAGCACCGGAGGCATCTGTCTGGATCACAAACTCCTTGTTCAGATCAGGCAGGTGGACTCCCGGTGTCTCCAATAACACGTTCTTCAACCTGCAGACCGCATTCTCTTGATCGTCTCCCCACGTCCAGCCCCTGTCTTGCGATAGCAGTGCGGATAATGGTTTGGCAATCGCTGAGAACTGCAGGACGAGGTGCCGATAGTAACCGGTCAACCCCAAATACTGCTGGATCTGCTGCACATTTGCCGGGCGGGGAAAATCAACCACCGCCTTGATCGTAGCAGGATTCGGCCTCAGGGTACCTGGAGATAATACGTGCCCGAGAAAAGCGAACTCGTTAACGCACAGTTGCAACTTCTCTGGATGCACGGTTAAACTGGCGGCAGCTAACCTGTCCAATACATCTCGCAGGTGGGCTAAATGCTCATCAATGGTCTCCGAGTAGATGACAATGTCGTCGAGGTAGGCCATTGCATGTTTCCAAGATGCCTCACCTAGCACATCGTCCATCAACCTTTGGAAAGTTGCGGGAGCGTTCCGCAACCCAAAGGGCATGACCCGAAACTGCCACAGACCGCGAGGCGTTTGGAATGCAGTTTTTGCTTGGGCCACGAAACGCCGCCAGATGAGGGATTAGTGCGCCTTGCTTCACACTGCCGTCAGCCAACCGAGGCGTAGCCGACCGGGACGATAGTTCGTCACGGGTCAGCGCACTCAGTTTTTTAGCTGATCGGCTTGCTTACTGGTTGGACACTGCTTTGCCCAGTGACCGGCCTGGTTGCATTTAAAACACAGGTTCTGGTCCTTGGCTGCAGCTGTCGCGGCGTCGTCTACCGGTTTTCCCGTGGTGGGTGTCTTCGACGACACTGGCGCAGTGGCGGCGGGTTTGCCTGCACCCGCCTGCGGCTTCTGCCCAGCCTGTTGCGATTGCTTTGGCTGCATAGGCTGTCCGTGCTTTTGACTCTGTTGTTGCTTTTGCTGGTGGTGCTGAGCGCCACTCAATTGCCCTTGGGGCGGCTTAGCCTGTCCCTGACCGTCTCTGGGTTTCTCATCCCTGGCGGTTGGACTTGACGGCACGGCTAGCAAGATAGCCTGCTTGTCAGCGGTCCAAGCTGATTTTCTCAGGATCAGCTTGTCTGGGGGAGGTGGGTGTTTGTACACTTGGTTGGTAGCGACTAGTGCATCGAACTCAGTAGCCATATCCGCTAATTCGTAGACAGAATTGAAGCGGCGTCCAACAAGCAACTTGCGGTACTCCGGATGCGCCTGTCGCAATATCTTCTCCAATCGCACTTCTTGCGATGCATTCGGATTACATATTGTGTAATACTCTTCGATGGACATCACGAAATGTGCGAGAAGCTCCCCAAGCTCCTGTGTGCGTTGTTCGAGCTCTCCCGACACCAGCTGTGAAAAATCCGCCTGCAAGTATTGTCGAAGGAAGGCGCGTCTGAACGGTTCCCATGACGTGAAACCATGGCGAAACTCGTGCCAGTCGCGGGCTCTTCCCTCCAAGGCGAGAGGTACCACCGTTGCCATGAATTCTACTTCAGAATAGCCGTAGATACTGGCGAAGCGTAGTAAGTCTTGGATGAAGTCAAGAGCTGCTGCGCTAACCGTTCCGTTATTAGTTGGGAGTTTTGCTGCAACAGGTTGCTTCTGTGGTCGGCTTCCCGGTGGTGCAAACGGCAACAGGCCCCGTGACACAGGTATGTTGGTACCTGAGCTAGTGGTAGGGGTCACTGACCGCGCGGCGTGTATAGGACCAACAGCTTCAACATCCGCAGCTCTCACTGGGATGGGCTCGACCTGCCGTACAGAGCCGCGCGTCGCGTCCGCATCGGGGCTTGCGCCACTGACTGGGGCACGGCCGGCTGTACCGATACTGGGCCTTCGGCTTCCTGCTTGGATCATGGTACTAGCGGCCGTAGAAGCACGAGCGCTGCCGTAACGTGATGACTGCGAAGCATATGACGTGCGGGAAAGCCTGCGGGCATGTTGCTTGGTCAGTTGTTGCAGTTCGCGTACACGTTCGTATACGCCAGCTGCCGTCATTTCCGCCGCATCCATTATGACCAGCAATCCAAGCGCACGGACGTCGGGATCGACGTCATGAATTGCAGGAACCGGGTGGTGGTGTAAGAGTTTGAGCGCGCCGATTCACGTGAGTGCTCGGTGGGACGCCTGAGCTGCGCCGCGCTCACGTTTGACACATGACGCGTCGACACTCGCAAGGGGTAAAATTCGGACCGGGCCACCTGACTATTGGTCCTCGGACAAGCCGTTTGGGCCGATAGTACTGGGGTGGGGTCGTGCTGGGAAGATTGACCGGCCGAACGCAAACAAACAGGTTCGAGGTGAGTGACATTCGCCCGCAGAGGTGAATTATGCTACGCGTCAGTAGCGGCCGGCCGTGCTGGAGAAGCAGCTGCCGTGCCCGGGATGCCCAACGTATTTGCTGAACGCTCCCTATCTACCCTCTCACCAGGAACACTTACACAAGTAGCCATTGAGGACGCAGTAGTACCGTCTTCGGTCACCAGAGGCGCTCTCGCTCTTGTAGCCACACCCACATGTGTGGCTACGGGCTTTTTTCCTCCCACTGTGCGTTTTTCCATTACTACTGGACCGTCCACAAACTAATGGTTTAGAAAAAGGGTTTTTCCTTGCTTGGCTACTTCCAAGTTCGGATCGCAGGATTGGCAGTTATTTTAGCCAATCCTGGTAGGCTCGCCAATTTTAACGCTCTGAGTTACAATACGCGGAAATAACGCGCAAAACCACTCAACTGTGTGGGTTAATACAACACTGAGTTTATTTCCACAATTATCTCCGCTCGTACAATGCTAAGTATTCACCACTTAAACACTTGCACTGTGGTTCGCAATCTTAGTTTGGATAGTTTAAATACCACCCCAAGACTAACAATCGCTCGAGCTTGAAAGATGGCCGGCGTCTGAGATTCTGATGTCGGCTTATGACACCTTTCCTTAGAAACCACCACAAAGGAGAGTGGTGCTGCGATCGAACCTCTCGAACACTCGGTCCACGTGGCCCTGGTGGAGGTATTTATCGCTACCACTCAAAAGGAAATATGGTGCTGGAACTATCCTCTCGGACGCACGGGACTGTAAAACGTAGCCCTTGCGGAGGTGTGTTCCGACCAATGGGGGAAGGGGGGTGTGAGTGATTCCCGGGCGATACACCTACAGCTGGCACAAAGGTCCGTCCTTGAGAATAGGAGATATTCCAGGGGCCAAGCCCATGGGGCGGGTGCGTGCTACTGCAAGAAAGAGCAACAGTTGATCCGCCTGACAAGGGCTAAGATTTGGCTGCCATGCCCCCTATTGTAGACCACCCAATAGGTACTGAGGTAGGAGTCAATCGAAGCCTTGCAAGCAAGCGCGAGGTTGAGCCCCTTGAGCTAGGCTTGACCACAAGGGCCTAAGCTTTCACTCCCTCAGTCTCAGATAGAGGAGACACCCTTGCAGGCATGGAGTGCTCCTAGAGTCAGAGTGTCCTGTTTGTGGCTGAAACGCTTCCTTATATATTGAATAAAAGGGGAGGCGCTGGTTGTTCGCCAACCTACGGTCATGTGATTAGGCAGCCTTGCCAATGGCCAAGCTCAGGGGGCAGGCCGGTGCCCCACCTCTGCTGTAATTGGCTTGACCGTACCAGGTGCGACCTAGGGACGGTCGACTTGGATTTCCAAGGGGGGGGCACGGTCCGGACTAGTCCAAAGGACCCAATGCCTTTCCTCGGAAATGGTATCAACCATTGTGGATGAGGAAGGTTGCTGCAGGGCCGGTTCTGGGAAAACCATGCACCTGCAGTGTAAGGACGATTGCCCACCGCGCCGTCACTGACCAGGCCGGGCAATAACGCCGTGCCTTGGCTATAGTAAGGCCAGTTGGAAAACCAGGCCGTTATAAGCGGCCTAGCCGGTGCCGCTCTTGGCGCCCCTAGCGGTCTAGCCACCAGCAACGCTTTTGGCGCCCCCTAGTTATCGGCGCCCGGGGCGATTGTACCCCCTGCCCCCCCCCCTCCCCCTCGCTACGCCACTGCCAGGAAGCGCACAAAAATAAATGTTAAATCAGTGTTGCAACAGCAGTTAATATACAAAATCACATAAGAAAATGTTTAATTTCACACACTGTTATTGTGAAATATTTATTGCAATTAGGGTGGGCAAACATTTTCCATACGGAGGGCCGCATTGAAAATGTTATTGTTATCAGGGTCGCACATAAAGAGCGATTCAAAAGTAGAAAGAGGAAGTTCTGTAGTTTAGAATACAGGGTGATTCCAATTGTCCATACCATATAAGAATGCTTATCGCCAAACATGGCTTGATATTGAGCTCCCTTCTGACCGTTTCAACCGACTGCCATTAGAATAGCACAAATTTATTTTTGCTCGACGGACGCCATTTTAACAACAAAGATGACAGCCACATGTTGGTTGGTATCAATGAAAGATACGTACGTGCCAGCCTACTCTTTAAACTGGGAATACGAGGCCCACAAAGAAGGAGTACTGTTGCCTTCTTGTGCTGGGGGATTTTTTTACCTGAAATTTGGCAACACTGATCTGTAGGCTTGGTTCTCCTGATCACAACAAGCACAGGTGGTCCTTATTAGTACTAAAAGTCCCCTTGTAGTGACCATTCGCGCGAAATATGTCGATAAAAAACCCGCCAAATGTGAAGTGCGCGGTGTCACCAGGTACGGAAGGAAAATCACCTACTGCAATTTTTGGGGCATTTGGATGGGACATTTTAAACCACCCCGCATATTCTCCCGACTTGGCGCCTTCAGACTTTCATCTTTTCACCTCCCTGTAGACTCACGTTAGTGAGAAAAAATTTTCAACTGACGAGGAGGCAACACAAGAGGCTCTGAACTGAAAAAAGGCGATGGCGGTAAAATTATTTGAGAGAGGCGTACAAAAAATTGTGATACGGCTCAAAACCTGCATAGAACGAAAAAACAACTGCATGGAAAAATAGCTTACATACCGTAAAACTTCAAATAAAGCCCTGCCTCTAATTGTGCCCTGCACTCCAATACAGCCCTGGGAAAATGATAGAAAATAGTAATAAAGCTCTGCCTCTAATAGTGCCCGGGGCAAAAATCGTACACTGCATTCAAATGAATGACTTAGGCTAATTTAGCCGATATCGATGCACCGGTATATCGATATAACGTATGCTGGCTTAGATAGCGATAATCTTGACCTCGTTCCATAACAAAAATTTTTAAAGCTGCCGCAGGTCTGCAATAAAGCTGTGAATGTTTCACGGGCAGCTTTATTGCATGTTTGCATGCATGCAGCAGGTATGTTGCATACATGTGGCATGCATGCAACATAGCTGCAATGTGGAGGTCTGCAATAAAGCTGCCAGTGAAACATTCACAGCCAACAATTTTTGCTGGGGTTACATTACCGGCATTATTTTTGTTGCACAAAATTGTAAGTTTCCATTAGAGCCCAGCCTCTATTATTGCCCTCTACTCTAATTAAGCCCGGGTCTCAAGGCTGTCTGAATAAATAGAGCCCCGGGGCTCTAAAAGAAGTTTTACGGTATATACCAACAAAATCCTGTAATTGTATTTTAAATAAAATGTCTCTTAAAAAATAAAAATCTAGTACTCTTACTTTCTGGACATGCCTCGTAAATCACTGATTTTCCTGATACACGGGTTCAGAGAAATACAGCTAATTCATACAAGTTCATTCTTTTTTTTAATTGCCATGCATATTTTAGTTAACTTCAAATCCACTTTACAAATGAAGTAATAACTAAGTTTGCCTGTAAGGGGCTCAATCTTACGCTTGTTTAGGCAAGGCTTGATTGTCCTCTAAACTCAGTGTCTATTAGGCGGCCTACTATAAAGGAGTAGCAGTCAAATACCGTACCCTTTGTAAGGATTATGTTAGGGCTATGCGTGGGAAACAGCCATTGTGGGTGGGTTTCAAACACGAACAAGATCTAAGGGTCACCGAATGCAATAAAGTAGTGGAAAACGTCATAATAGTGATGACGGACCATGGTCAAAGGGGCGTGTCCCCACTTGGGACATGAAAGTTATAAAAGGGAGAGAGAAGAGAAAGTGGTCTCTCTTGTGTGGCTTGTTGGCCTCTTATGTTTTGGCTCTTTTTACTGTTACGAAGTACAGACTCTCTTTTTGGCTCTTTACTGTTACTAAGTGTGCGCTCGTATGCAACAATGGAAGAAATAGCTGTGTGTCTGCGGACAACTGTAAGAGAACCTTACACCTTGTCGGGTGGATCAGCTGTCATTCTTTTTGTGTAGCGCGTGCCACACATATATTGTATCTTTGGGAGGACCTCTTTCTCAGGACGGATCACTGTATACATTATAGTAGGTTCACGGGAATCACTCACACCCCCCTTCTCCAATTGGTCGGAATAAAACCTCCGCAAGAGCTACGTTTTACGGTCCTGGGTGTCCGAGAAGTAATTCCAGTACCATATCCCAACTTTGTATGGTGGTGATAAATACCCCCAGAAGGGCTATGTTTTACAGTCCAGAGTGTCCGAGAGGTTCAGTCACAGCACCAATCAAAACCTGTGGTGATTCCTAAGGAAAGGTGTCAAAAGCCGACATCAGAAATCTCAGACGTCGGCCATCTTTCAAAAGCTCGAGCGACTATCAGTATTGGGGTGACGTAAAGTTATGCAATCTAAGGTTGCGAACCAGTGTGCCAGTGCGAGATAAGTGGTGACTATTTAGCATTGTACGAGCAAGAATAATTGTGGAAATAAACTCAGTGTTGCCTCGGACATTGGAGTGGTTTCGCGCATTATTTTCACGTATTTTAACAAAGGAACGTTACAAGTGTAATCGCCTAGTTTGCAACACGGCCATCGAGCGCCACCACCATTGGTGCACCTCGTGTAGCGTAACTTCGTTAACAGAAGCGCCGTAAGTTCCGCCATCTTGCACAGCCGTCGCCATCTTGTACAACCACAATTACGGTCCAGTCCCATCCTGTACAGGGGGAAAACTATCGTCTTCGCCCCCGGCTAATATCTGCATTTCCCACCAGTGGCGCCGCTTGTACTCCTTTGTGCCATATCACATCTGGCCCAAAAAACACATTCCATTTAGCGTCATCGCTAATCCTTTTGGGCCAGCCTCCTATTGTAATATTTAATATAGAAGGAGCAGCTTTTCAATGAATCTTCAGACAGAGAGCTGCCTCCTGCAGCACCTTTTGGCCTCACAGAGCCCACCTCTAGGAGAATATCCTAGTACCTCCAATCTGTCTTCTTCCCTTTCACCTCCTACGCAGGAAACTCTAGATTAAAGAAATTGGGTTTTGAAGTCCGTGTGTCTACCTTCACTGTCACTCACTGCGTTGCGGTCCATCGACTACGACACCGGGAGCAGCACCAGAAGAAGCAAACTCTAGGTCCAGCCACACCAGCGACGGTCATCACTGCAAGTCCCAAGGTCATCTGCGGCCATTGCTACAGACATCAAAAACTCTAGGTTCCATAAGACTACGGAAAGGAAGAACATCGAAGCTAACAAGAACTCGTCTTTCTGGTCGCCACTGCCCTACTCTAGGTTCATTCCCGGACAGGCTCGGCACCTTGTAAAGCTGTACGGAACGTCCGCCGCCTTCACTACGTCTCCAAGCCCTCTCTTCCAAGCAACGGCCGAGTGAGTATTTAGGTTTGCCCTGCCTCCATGGGTCACCATTGTCCGAGACTACAGAGATAGGTGCAGCCCGTCCGAACTTCGAGAGCCCCACCGAGAGGAAGACTCATCCGACCACTAGAATAAATATAATTGCGAAACCTACAGGTTGTCTCTGCGTCTTCCTTTTCCCGTCAAGTTTAAATAAGAGAGCCGCGACTGTCGCCACTAAAACGACGGAACGACGCAGCTGGTTTTCATTGTGTCGTGTCATGCAAAGTATAATAGTATTGCATCTTATAATTTGATAAGTGTAAATTAAACGAACCTGAATACACAAAAGTAAAATAAATGAACCTAACTTAATCTAAAATAAAATAAACTTAATTACGAACATAAAATATCCACTGTGACGGATTCTTGTCTCAGTCGACTGGTTCAAAGCCGCGACCTACTTGACTCACCGCACAAACCGTTAGTCAATCTCCCTTCACTGAGAGTTTCGGAATGTCAGTTCCGGAACTCTCACGCGACGAAATTACCCTAACTCACACAACACTCGGAAAAGGCTTTATTTATCACAATATTACCCCTTTCGGTGTTCCTCGGAATCGCTTTGCACCCCTGTTACTTCCGCACGGTGTTTGTGCTCATAGGTGAGGCTGACGCGCGCTCAGGTTCCCCTCGGGTGCGGAGTGAGGCGACTTCACCTCCTTTTCCCACGCTGGCTCGCATCAATCTGTCCGTTTCCGAACGTTCCATCTCGTTCCACCTGTGACGTCAAACGCGTCACAGATGGGACGAGACGTCACTTGTTCGAAATCCGGCCCGGTGGCCTGATTTTGGGGCGGGGCGTCACCGCAGTGACGTCATTACCGCGCTCATCGCATTCCGCGATCGTAATGTCACCTCCTCATTTAGAGCGAGGGACTGCTGCAATTTATGCGTGTCACCTTACGTGACACGCCACCCCCCCTCTATAGAGCAAGGGGCGGAGGGGGGTGCGGATCACATCCGTTACACCACAGATATAAAATCTACACTTTCAGTGTTCTTTCTTGCACCTGTTGGATTGATTTTCGTTATATTATTTCATAATCTATTCGTGTGTGTATAGTATAGTGACAAAAAGGTCCAGAAATTACGGAAATTAACCAACTCCACTTTTTGCATGGATAAAGCCATTATACAGGGTGAGTGTAAAGTCCTTTGCACCCCCAAAAACTCCCACATTTCCGCAAATAAAAAATATATTTGACTATGCAGTGACAGTAAGTCAGGGATGCTCAATCCACTCGTGATAAAATATGTGACCTCTGCACCCAAAACTGTTAAATTTGCAGCCGCTTCTCTTCTGCTACTTTTCACTTGAAAGGGATCGTCCATAATCCCCGGGGACACTTTTTGGGTGATTTTTGGCCCCCTCCCTCCCCTCTGTGGACACTTGTGGACAAGTGTAATACCCCCCTAGAAATCCCCGTGGACAGCTACATTACCCCCCCCCCTACGACAAATATTAACATTGAAAAATTGGCTTGAAAAATTTTGCCTCCCTATTTTATTCAAGCGTCAGCCAAATTGGTTCACATAAGATTTTTTGCGCCTTTAAAGGTGCAATTTGATGTCTCAAAACACACTCTTTTTTGGTGCATTAATACACCCTCTATTTTTTGTAGTTTTAAATCCCTGGCTACTTTTGACACCCTACAACAAGTTCTTAAGGTGTTATAATTTAATGTGGGTGTAATTAAGGCGAGTAAAATTTTTCAGAAATATTTTTTTAATATGCACATTTAATTACACCCTGACTAAATTATAACACCCTAAGAACTTGTTTCAGGTTGTCAAAAGTTGTCAGGGGTGTCAAACAGCAAAGAACAGTGGGTGCATTAATGCACGAAAAGTGTGTTTTGTTTGAGACATCTATTGCACCGTTAAAGGTGGGGAAAAAAATTTGTGTTCGGTGACATCTTCAAGTGAGATAGTTTTGGTACCTGTTGATGCCTGTAGCCTGTGCTTATGTACTTTCCAAAATAATTCATGGATGAGACTGTATACAAAAATATTAATTAATGTCCACGGGGACAAGTCGAAAATCCTCCCTCCCCCCAGTGTGGACACTTGTGGACAAATAGCTTACCCCCTCCCCCCTTTTAGTGTCCCCGGGGATTATGGACGATCCCAAAGTGTGTGACGGTTCCGCTTTTTTTCGAACTGTCATGGTTCTTTCATCAACAAAATACGGGTCTGGATAAATCTCCAAATATGAATTACGCACCGATATTCCCATTGGCTGAAACGTCGAACTTAGGCCACGCCCTCCGCGATAATATTACCCAGATAACACACAATGTTGAGACAACGTTCTGTATTGGTTGTGATAAGGTTACAGAATTAACGTTTCAGAACAACGTTAATGCAACATTACAGAAACGTTAGGATATTTTTTTTACTATACTTCATTTAGAATAAACGTTAATGAAATGTGGTACCATGGTTCTTAAAACAACGTTTTGTGTTGGTTGCAGCTAAACGTTACTGAAATGTGGTACCATGGTTCCTAAAACAACGTTATGTGGTTGTTGCAGTTAAACGTTGCCTGTCAGTTGTATCATGGTTGCAAATATAACGTTGCTCACTGATTGTGCAATAACGTTTTAATGACGTTCTGAGTTAACTTGCATGGAACGTTAGTGACTAACTTGGCTAAAACGTTTCATTAACATTTTGACGTGGTTGACATTGCAACATTTCATTATGATTAAATGCAAACGTTTTAGAAACATTATA